>PRKT01001204.1:0-115723 GCA_003671525.1 Saccostrea glomerata | reverse complement strand
CCGGTCCCAATCACTCGCTGAACTGGGGCACTTAAGGGGGCTAACAACTCCCACGGTTGTCATCAATAGCAGGGTACATGAAGCTCTTGACCATTGAATCATTTCTAGAAAGCTACAAATTCTTTTAAAAAAGTGTGACCCTTCTCCTCTACCATACAGGTACATGATTTGCGCCGTTGGAAAAACCTGAAAGTAACTTTCGCTTTCGCAAATAAAAATAAATTTCACATTTAAATTAATATTAATGAGGGTTGAATGGGTGGAACATTTAACGTGTTAAACATAATGTGACTTCCGTTGTTATCTATTATGTTAACATATACATGAAATGATAATAAACAACATAAATATAATTAATATTATTTTAACGATTAGAACATTCTATCTATCTAGATATATGTATGCCTCTGAACCTTGACAATATACATGCATAAATATTTACCTTTAACGCCAAATATGCCCTTTTTTAACAGATGCAAATATTTAAAATATTCAACACAGATCTGCCTTCCCACCTGGATCTGATGAATTCTATGGAACGCTTTTCCTGCAAATTTGGACTGCATGTAAACTTGAAAATCGTAAGATGAGTAAACCACATTCCACACAGGCAGTTGTTTCTTATACGGAGCACCCCTACTTATTTTTACCAAAAGATACCTAACACAATATCAGGCTCCCCCGCTTCAAGCTTTTATTTTGTAATAAATTATCAATTATCAATCATTAGCCTGACCTACTTTAAGGTATTTCCATCCTCCTAACTATATTTTTCTAAAAATGCTTTTCAATAGGTGTAATGATAAATATTCTTTAGTAAAAAAAATTAAAATGTTTATTTTATTTTCTTTTTGTTTTTTTTTTTTAAGGTTATGCGCAATGTAGTTTGAACTTTATTGGGTTCTTCCCTGGAGTTGAAGAGTTCCACTAAACGAAGGACCCGTGTGCAATACTTTTAGATTTGTACACCTCTTCTAAAACAATTTTTGATGAAAAAAAATCTGGAATTTATGTTTTGTAATTTTTGTGCATTTTTCTTTGAATAATGCAAAAATTTTCACAATTTGATATCTTTTCAAAATCTATGGTTACGCATGCTGATTTTTTGTCTAAGAACATGTACGTAATGGTATTTTAAGTTTAAATTTAGAATATCTTGAAAAATTATCAGTATATATAGGTGAGGTACGTTGCGTATGTCCTTAATCAATTATTCATGTTAAAAGTGTTAACAAGGGCAATAACTCCTTCTCATGGATCTTCATTCAGGCATTTTCTTCAATGTACATCTTATGTGAAATAGTTTCCCCCGCGGTATAAAAATTTTACAATTCAAAAGTATTTTATTTAGAAGTAGCAAGTATTTCGGAACTTTCAGCATCAGAATTATGCATTTGAACCAGTTTTTACATAATTTTTATCATAATGTTTAGAAAAAATATTCAGTTTTTTATGTTGGCATACACTTCTGTTATTTTGTTCGATTGCTTTGGGAAACATTTTTTCAGAACACTCTGGTTGAGCCTCTTGATTGTAAAACACTAATTTATTCCTAAAAAATTACCTCGACACAAAGTAAGACATTACGTTGTCACTCGGCAAACTTCGGCTGATTCGTACATTATCAGTTTGATGAAGGCGACGGAATCAGCCGAGGTATGCCGAATGATTATAGAGTCTAGAATTCAATCTTCAGCTTCCCCCGATCTCCTTCATTCCAAAGTTGACCTTCTCCTGACAATATTTACTTCAGGAATGTTTTTTCTTAACTTAAATACTTTAGAAAATCGAACAAAGAAGATATACATTCTCAAGTGAATAGGGTATTTTATGTACAATTAATCATCCATTACCTATTACCTATAATCATCCATTGTGAAATCCTCTAATATCAAAACAATTCGAATGAACAATATATAGATGAACAAACGGTACGTTGTTTTTCGTAGGTTGTATTAATTTTCATATACATAGAATCAATTTATTTAACTATATAATAAAGCAAATATATATTATATGTATTTTGATAATGAATTTTTATACAACAGGTAATTACTGGTAGTAAGCTTTAAATATACTATATACGAGATGACCACTCAGGTGTGAAAAAACCAATTTTGGATAGATGGGAATACGAAATTCAGAATTTTGACTACGTGAGAATGAACCATCTGGCCGCTTTATGAAGGAACAGATCCAAGTGTTTACATAAATAAAAGGTATGTGCAAGTATGAATTATTATTCAATCCCATTACGATGTTCATACTTGTTTATAACTTTTGAATTACTCAATTTTTTTTACAAAAATCTCATTAATATCATGAAATGTACCCGAGGTTGAAAGAATTAAGCATGTTATTTCATATAACGATGAAAGGGAACCCGAAGTTCGATGTAAAGTTTAAATGATATTACAGATACTCTTCAAAGAAAAAAAATCACAATACCCCACATCCATTAATTAACCAGGAAATAAGTATATTAATTGATTGATAAAATATGCTAATTAACTAGTGGAAAAAACGAAAGTAGCTTTCATGATCTCCTCGGGCAATGAATTACATGGGATTTTAATTAAATTAAGAAAAAAGCAAATGCTGTGGACAATCAGATGATAGTTTATAGGTTTAGGAACCTGGGTTATCAATAAAGGTATATTTGCATATCAGTAATGAATGTATGGAAACCAGAAGGTGACAGGTTAAAAAACATACTTATTTATCTTCAAGTCAAGGGTGACAATCCGCCCGAAAGCACAAAGAAAAGAAAATGAGTAAATTGATTTGAAAGGATTTACTAGTATTTTAAATGTCTGTAGTTCATATTGTGCAGATAGTCTAATTATACAGATAGTAAGAACTTTTTTAAACAACATCAACTGATACAATGGAGTACACACAGATACTTAAATGAATTGAAAATTCTAAAGCCCTGAATAAGATTTCAAACTGAGTTTGAAAATGTGATTTTCATATGGAATACATTGTTAATGACATATAGTAGAAGATTAATTGATGACAAAAGACAAATTTATCCTTTGAAACAATGCAAATAAATAAGGTGAATTTAAATCACTTTTGAAATCAGTACATGTAGTTTTAAAAAAAAAATATTCCCCCCATTTTTTTTTATTCATGAATATAAGGGATGGGGGATTGTATATAACCTATGAAATGAAAACTTTGATCATAATTATCTAATGTTAATTATCAAACATTGTTTAAAGATGTGCAACTGGATACATGTATATCTAAAAGTTACTTCACAGCCAAATATAAAAAGCAATTTAGTAAAATACGTATGGTATCACAGCTATTGAATATATTCGTCACAATAACATGCCAGCAAAGAATAGATATTGAGAAATGCCCCATTAGATATTGAGGATGATTTTCATTTTATATCAAAATGTCCTCGGCTTATATATGAAGGATATGGAGATAACGAACAGTATTCAATCTCAAAGTCCATAAAACAATACAAAATAAGAGCAGAGCAAACACGGACCCTCGAAACATCAGAGGTGAGATCAGGTGCCATGGAGGAGTGAGCATCCCCTGCGACACACCCGCCGTGTGCTCTTTGTCATGATCAGGAAATAACGGAAAAAATCCGTCGTCAATTCAGTGTATAGATAATGGACTAACAATTGGTATGAAAAACGTCAGTCAGCATTTGACTCAATGTTAAATTGTACTTGCTGACAAGGTCATTGTATCGACCATAGATAGTAGATGTCGATACATTTTGAAATAATACTATAGGAGAAGCCTTCAGTTTTCAAGTTAATACAGCTGCACAGTGTAAAAAAAAAGTAAAGAAATGTGCAATTTGGGTATATTTACCTACAACATGCTTTTGAAGTACTTTTGGTTCTTTTGGATCTTAAAAATATTCAACACTGGAGTATGATTTTGAAGAATTTCTTCCTTAAATAGGTATTATGGATCATATACCCACTTGTATCATGAAATCCAAGTTCTTCTAATATACAATTTATGTTGATTACTAAATATAAACAGTAGTGAATGAGAAACTTCAAGAGCACTGTGCAAGAAGTGGTGTAAATCAGATATGGACATTTAAAAATTCCAAAGAACTTTTGAACAATTTCAAATCACAAGGTTCACAAAATTCAACAACTTAAACATTTAAGACTTTTTAACTTTATACATAACCATTCCACACGACAAATTAAAGTCCAGGTTTTTTTTATATGATCATGGACAGCTGATTTTTCAATAAAAATAGAACTCGTAAATTTACTTAGTGAATACCTTGTCATCGGTCATTTGCAAAATTATTTTGTTAAAAAAATATTCTGATTGTACTCACAAGTACTCTGAAGTTGACATCAAAAAGATGCTTGAGTTTTTAATTGACAATATCTATGTGGTTTTTGGAGACCAAGTTTTCCAAAAATCTATTGAATTCCCATGGGTACCAATTGCGCCCCGATATTAGCAAACCTACTTTTGTATTCATATGAAGCAGAATGTGTCCAAATCCCATACCTGTTGATGTGGCCTTCAACTCGACATTTAGATACATGTATATCGACGAGGTATTGTTAATTAATAATGGTAACTTCCATTATTACGTCGATATGATATACTAGTATGCCGGTGAGCTTGAGATAAAAGTTACCACAGAGTCTGACACATCTGTTTCAAATTTGGATACTTTACTTGAAAAAGACATTAATATTGATCTAAACACCCAGCTTTATGATAAAGGTAACTTAAAGGTAACTTCCCTTATGCAACAATGTACCTTCATCACCTGCATACGGAGTTTATATAACTCAGTTAATTCGATACGCAAGTGCATGCATATGAACAATTTCAAAAACAAAATAGATTATTGACAAACAAGTTGATGAAACAAGAATATCAGCAGTCGTGTTCACAGTCATCATTTCGTAAGTTATATGGTCGATACAATGACCTTGTCAAAAAACTCAATTTATCATTGAGTCAAATGCTGACTGACATTTTTCATACTAATTTTTAATCCATTATTATTCATGGGATTGACAACGGATATTTCCGTTATTACCCGATCATGACAAGAAGCATAGGGCGGGTATGACCGGTTGGCAAGGGATGCTCACGTGCACTCCTCCATGGCACCTGATCCCATCTCTGATGTTTTGAAAGTCCTTGTTTGCTCTGCTCTTTTTTTGTATTGTTTTGTGGACTTTTGATCTTGAATGTTGCTCGTTATCTCCATATGTTTCACTTATTCATCTATTGACATAGATATGCCACGGCGGTCAGAAGTTCTGTGTATTCTGCTACTAGGGACAACATATGAAGCTGTAAAATCCTTGAATTGCCCAAGTTCGGCGATTGAGTGGGATAATGCGTGTCAGTGTCAGGATCCCAACTACTACCACTGTCTAAGGGATGAAACCGGAGCCATTACAGAACAGTGCATATATCCAATATTAATACAGCCAAGTAAGTGCTTCCCAATTAAGGTCTTCCGTTTCCAACGGAAAACCTTATTATTTTCGTTCGGTTTCTTTTTCACTATTATTATTTTTTTCTTACCGATTTTGTGCACGCGAGTTCTCGGAAACGGCTCTGTCGATTTACACGAAACTTTCAGATCTGATAGATATTTATCTGGACCTTATTGGAAATTTTTTATTTTGGAGACGTCACTTCCGGTCTTGAGATATGGACGATTTACTGATTTTAAGAGGGTCAGCTTGTCCTGGCAATCACTCCAAAACAAATGAAGATATTGAGTTGAGATTTTCAGTGAAAGTAGAGGAAGGATAGCAGAATTGCTTTTTTGAGTCTATATCTTTCCAGCGCGAAAGGATTTAAAGCTCGCCTGGGGTCGAAAAATAGGCTCATAAATATCTCGCAAAATTTGACACGTTTTCTTTTATATCTTTGTACCTGTAAATAATTTGTTAACAGATATATAATAATAGTTGTTCAGAATTACAAGTTCTTTCATTTGATAAGAAGAAAAGGGGTCTGATGCCTCAAATAAGGCGCCTAGAGGGACAATAACGTTTTAATTTATAACTCTTTAACTATCAAGATTCTGTTATATATTTCTGAAGCATTAATGTTTATCTTAACAATCTACAACAATATATTGAGAAGGTATGATCATACGTTACTTAATAAAGGGCCATAAGGGGCCAAGATGCTAAACCTTTGCTTCTTTCTATCTCCAAAGGGAGAAATATTTTGATAAGGAGTATTGAATAAAAGATCTTTAGAATCGTACTCTAAACAATATAGAACCATTCAATTCTTGCAAAACGGTCCCATTAAGGACTTGAAGGGTTGGCCCCTTTATATTTCTATTCTGCACAGCTCTAAAACGAAAGGAAATTTAAAAGAATAGTTTTTAAACAAAAATATTTAAAGTTACAAGCCTTATCATTTGAAATGAAGAAAAAGGGGCTGACCCCTCAAATAAGGGGCCCAGAGGGGCCAAAAGAATTTCATCTATAATTCATTGATGTTATTGTCTAAATCAAAAGAATTTGATCAAAAGAGAGAAAGCATGATATCATTATGTTTTAACAAAGATCATAGTCAAAATCATATCTCATCTTACCGAAAATTGACGGAAGATCTACTCGTTGCTTGCAACGAGATCGTTTCTAGTTATTTTTATATTTATTTGGTTGAAATCTCTTGGCAAAATCTATATGCTATTATAAAATTAAATATTGTTTATACAAAATACTTTGACATATAACATATGACATAAAAATAACCTTTTCACCGCCAAAACGGCCGTCTTTTTTTTCTCTGATTACTTTTAGCACCCCCCCCCCTTTTTTTGACGACTTATTCATGAAATACATGTACTCATAAAATACGATCAGTATTCAAAGATCGTTGAATAATACAAATTTTAAAGAGCAAACACGGACCTCTAAAGCATCAGAGGTGGGATCAGGTGCCATGGAAGAGTGAGCATTCCCAGCCGATCGGTCATACCGGCTGTGTGCTCCTTATCATAATTGGAAAATAACGGAAAGATCCTGCGAAAATTCACTGTGTAAATAATGGCATAAAATTAGTACGAAAAATTTCAGAGGTCATTTAACTTAAGGTAAGTCACTCGTCAGCTTTTTAGAAAAGTTCACGCAGAAGCTTTTACTTAAAAACTACTTATTAAAATTCAATTTTTATAACATATTTAAATTCAACAATGTAAATTTTTTAACATTCAATGAAAAAACTGTTCAAAAATCTACAAAGAAGCAAGATTTATGAGGGACTATTTCTTTTGGTGGAAGGATATTTAGCAGAAAATTCTGCAAATCTGCACATTTATAAAATTGAATGTAATGGAAATTTAGCCTCACATACTTTTACTCGGAGAATATTTTCTGTTTTGATATTGCTAAAAATATTTAATATAGGTCTTAATTTATATTTTTAGACTAAGTTTTACACCTTCCCTCAACAAACTTTTCCAAAAAAAGAAAATATATTAAAGAAGTTAAGATCAAATATACACCATTTTTTGCCTGAAAATCACATATTTTGACAAATATTTCAAAATTAACATCACTGACCCCACCTTTTTCTTTCATTATTTTAAACTACTCGATACTTGTGACTGATCAGCACTTAAGTCGTAAAAAGTTTGATATAAGAAATTTTTTTATTGCTTATTAAGTTTTTAATACCCCAAATATGTTATTAATTAGTGCAAAAAGGTCACACAATAATTTACGCGCATTAATTTGCAAGATTTGTTTGTAATTAACCAAAAAGATAAAATTTAAGTGCAAAAAGGTCAACTTAAATGTACCGTAGATCAGTAGGATGCACACTGACCCCCTATTTTCTTTGGGCTTTTGAGCTACACTTTATGAGTACTTATCCAAAATATACTTCTCAAAAAATCATCCTTGATTTAACAAATTTCAGGAGTGACTTACCTTAAGCCATTATTTCGAAAATTATATGGTCTTTTTTATGATCTTATATGCATTTAAGCATATTATATGCATATAATATAACTAGATCTGGGGTGTTTTCTAACTTCCATGTTAGACCTTGAGTACGTAATATTCCATCTAACTGATAAATACTTATTTGAGCTTTTAGCTGTTCTATTTACTTTTCAGTTTTACTATTTACTGAACAATGAAGAAATTTGGCCTGTTCCTGTTTTTTTGAAATTGAGATGCATTTTACAACTTCAAATTTTCTCTTTTAATTTTTGCTCTCCATTAGCTGCAATTTTAAGAGGAATATTAGTGCAAAAAGGTCACACAATAATTTACGCGCATTAATTTGCAAGATTTGTTTAATGATAAATATTATTCAAACTATTTTACGTAAAATAAGATTATATTTATTGCCATGCTTACATCTGATCAAATATAATAAGGGTTAAAGTAATTAACCAAAGAGATGAAATTTAAGTGCAAAAAGGTCAACTTAAATGTACCGTAGATCAGTAGGATGCACACTGACCCCCTATTTTCTTTGGGCTTTTGAGCTACACTTTATGAGTACTTATCCAAAATATACTTCTCAAAAAATCCTTGATATAACAAATTTCAGGAGTGACTTACCTTAAGGTCATACGCAACGTAGTTTGAACTTTATTGGGTTCTTCCCTGGAGCTGAAGAGTTCCACTATATAAAGGATCTGTGTGCAATATTTTTATTGTCTATATATGGATTTGTACACCTCTTCTGAAACAATTTTTGATTAAAAAAAAATACTTGAATTTATGTTTTGTAATATTTGTACATATTTCTTTGAATAATGCCAGAATTTTTAAAATTTGATATCTTTTCAAAACCCCTGGTAACGCATGCTGATTTTTTGTCTAAAATGGTATTATAATTTAAATTTAGAATATCTTGAATTATGAGTAGGTAAGGTACCTTGCGTATGTCCTTAATAGTAAATTGTATTTGATGGCAAGCGAAACAGTCAAAAATAAATTAAAAGTATCCGATTGTATTTATGAAAGGAAGATCACGTCTAACATCAAATAAATCAGGGATTAGTATAGAAGTTCCTGCTTTTTTTCTTTTTTTTTCTGAAATCCGACTAACTTAAGTAATATATGTATATAAATGTATGTGTTCAAACTGCATTTAAGGCCCCATCATTCCTTTAAAAAGTCAAATGAAATTAAATTATTACCACATTTTGTAATGCAGTCAATTTTGTACTTCTAATTGCATATTATTTTCAGAAAAGTGTCCCGAGTTCAACCAGAGAGTATCCAAAATAGACGTGTCTGGATGTCCTCAACTAACCTGCCCAGCCTCTGCGTATAGATCTAATACTGTATTCATGTGTAAGACTTTTGTCGTTCTTAAATTCTTTACAAAAAAGATAAAAAAAAAATGAAAGGAAGAAAGATATAACTCTTATTCAAATAACATGAGGAAAAAATGGCAAAATAAACGTCTGTTTCTTTTTCTAGTGGTCTATAAATAATCATTTTTACCACTTTTTTCACTTTTATTTAATTAATTTTTATAAAAGGGACATAAACACAGAACTGAAAGTAAAATCCCTCGAAATGTTCAGTTGAGTTTCATGATAGAAGATTTAAATGAGTTTCAAACTGATATATCTTGATTTTTAGTTTCAGTCAATATTTGCTGATAAATACTGGTGTTTTTATTATGTTTTAAAAACACCTTGTCACTAAATATAAAGTTTACTCAAGGAAGCTCTAAACACTGCGCACTAAAGAGTTCTATTTATAGAGTAGTTTTATGCATTTAGAGTGATCTGTCCTTGGAAGTAAGATAGAAAAAATGGGCCTAGATATTTACAGTTAATTTCACAATTTGTGTAATAGATTAATGGATTCTAAGCATTATGTTAGACCAAGAATAAGTAAATGAATTCACTTTTCTCATTTATTTTGCCTGTATAAGTAAACAACTGTGATTTCTGTTCACGAATACTGGTAGTCTATAGTCTTTGAACATATTTCCTGCGGAAATAAGGCAGGTGCCCTATGTTGAAAAATTAACTAAATAGTACTAAATTCTTTATATGATAAATTGTTATCCAGGTCCAAGAAGGACTTTTTAATAGTGTTTATAGCTTCTTTAAGTAACCGTCTTTTAAAAACATAAATTCAGAAATTCAAAACTGTAAACTACTTAAGCTTTTGTATACCCCTTTAGAACATTTATTCAGTTAAAAACAGTAGAGGAGCAACAATAAAAATGACAGAAAATACTTTATTTAATTAAATATTTGCGTTTTCTTTCTGTAAAAATTTGTTGAAGAGGTTTCTTTCTTTAAATTTTATTTTTTTCTCAATTATTCATTTAATCTGTTTTAAACACAAAAGTCAGTCGAGTGACTTTTTGCTTTGCCTTTCCATTTGTCATCCTTCATTGTGTATCTAATATTGTGTGATGTGAATCAGACACAAAAGCCTTTCATTGAACATTTAAAGCCTCATTCGTAAACTTTTAAAGAAATTTCACTTAAATCCTGCATGTATGCATGCGAAATTATGGATTAAAAGAAAACCAAAAAATTGGGAAATTTATTTTTCTTTCATACCGATAACCATTGTGAAATCCGTGTTTCTGTGTTCAGGATTCAGGCCAAAAAGAAGTTTGGGCATAGATTGGCATTTTTTGAAGATAATTATTAACTTCGTAACAGTGAGATATGGGCTTTCTAGAAAATTGTGAAGTTTTTATCAAGAGGGATAAGACACCAGAATAGGGTTAGTGAGATAACATATTTGAATTGCATTTTAGTTTTTAGTAAATTCACCACCCACTAGTACTTTCTTGCAAAATTTTTTGACACTTAAATTAATGATTCAATATAAGTAAATATCATTGTGATGAAAACTATGATTGTTTCTTTTGATTAATACATTAAATATTATTAGGATGCATAAACGGAAAAGCAATCTTACCCTTACCTAGAGTCAAAACGAACCGTGTTGTTTTCTCTTAGCAAGGCAAAGATGGCTTTTGGCATAGCACAGGTTATTTTGTTCAATCCATTATATTAATGATGTATTTTTTTGTTTTTTTACAGACCCGATTTGTTTTGAAAACATATCGGCACCCTCACCCACAAAATCACAGTAAGTACTTAAACTAACTGTTTTTAAGATATTTTTACTATTGAATCTAAAAATATGTGTTATTTCAGACCTACAGTGGATACAACAACATTTCATGAAATAAGCTCGAACAAAACTACTTTGGGATCACTGGAGAATCATGAAGACGAGTCCTTGACTGAAAGTCTCCCTTTAGGCGCCATTGTTGGAATTACCGTAGGTGCCATCCTGATATGTTTGGTTTGGAGTCCTTATAATTTTGGTGCTCAAGAGAAGACGCAGAGATATAAGTACAAGCAAAGGTAAATATATAATAGTCTATTTTTAAAAAGTACAAATATGAACTGTTGGTTTATTGATTAATATATTTAAGGTTTTTTAGAAAAGCTTTCTGATAAAATACTCTGAAAAGTAAGTTTGAGTCGGTAATAGAAAAGTATTTAATGAATACTTATATATTTAATGAAGCTTGAAGGCTATGGTGTACAATATTGGAATAGGGAGCTATATTAAATTGGCAATAGTTTTTGCTTTCATTATGATTATTACTGATTATTATTTATTGAATACAGGCAAGTTAGCCACATATGATCCACATATGATCCTCATATGAAAGGCAATGCATATGTGGATCATATGTGGCTAAATTGCCTATGTACGATTCGTTTAATTTCATACCGTTAAAGATTTTGAGCTGAAGCTTTGAAGTTATATTCCATGGTTTGTTGTTGAAAGTTGGAAACCAAGAGAACAGATCTTTAAGACATTGACAAATATAAGCACTCATATATACTAGAAACTATGAATAAATATTTTATGCGTAATACATATTTATTTAATGAAGTAACAGTCATTTTCTCATATAAACTTTACATCTTATTTGACTACTCAATAAAACATTTCTATGATTAAAAAACCTCATAATCAAACTTACGTTACCAATGACATAGGTTAAATCTGTATAAATAAATACAATTTATGAATATTATTATTAGAAGAGCAAGCTGATGGAAATGTAAGAAGTGAAGTCAGCAAACCGCCAGGTGAGTTCAAATCCGGAGGAATTTTAATGGTTACAAAGATGAAATCCAAAATAATACAAATTGAAGAGATTATGATGTTTCAAGCTTTTTCAATTGACTGAAGTGAATTAAAAAAAATAATATAAATTTTCTTTTTGCAGAAAAAGTAGAAAAAGGAACTGAAATCGATGAAACCAGTAACCTATTGAGTAAGTTTGAGTGGAAATCGTGAATCAGTGCCATCAATCTACCTTCCTCAACATGCCACACACAAAATGAATATGCTATCCGAAGTCTTATTTCTATCAAAGTAAATTAAACACAAGTTCTTTACAACTCGATAACGTATACCCCCAAATATTTTACAGAGTAATTTTTCTAACGCTTGTTTTTTAAGGCATTGAAAGTTCCTCAGAATCCAAGGAATCAGTGACAGTTGGATCAAAGGGTAATTTTTGTGAATTTTTATGAATTATAATTCGTTTATTTTCATACTCTTAAAGACGATAAGTTGAAAACTGAAAATTGTCATTCCAGTGTATGTTGTTGAAAATAAGAAACCAAACGAGCAGAGAAGTGTTCCAAAAGATGAGAGTTCTGTACGAGTTCTGGTGTTAGTGTTAAACAAACCAATCAACAATGTGGAGATGAACTCAAAGGCAAAGGAAACGTTTGGAAAAAATTATAATTATTGTTGGACTCTTTCGTATCATCAGAAACACAGACAAAGGGAAAGTGTTTCTTTATTCCCTCAAAACTTTGACTTTGAAAGAGTAAAGGAAATTTGTGAGAGGATACGTGATGTCGGTTTGGAGAGAGATGTCAACTTTGTTATAACAGTGCCATTGAGTGTATGGTCAGCACAAAGAGATGAACTTTCTTCTTTTCTGAATGAGGATAAAAATCTTTGTTTTAAAAGGGAATATTGGTAATATTATTTATAAGCCATTAGAAAATAAGATCACATTGAACATAACAAATGAAGACATACAATACTATATATAGTAGCTATGAATCTTAGAGAAACCTTTTTTTTTAAATAAATGTATTATAAAATTTCTGATGTATAAAACGAATATGATATTTAAACCAAATTTATATATTCAACTTTCAGGAGATAACATGTCGTTATAAAAAATGAAACCAATGTTTCTTTGAGAAATATGTTTAAATTATCTTATTTTGGGGATAAACTCTCTAAGCTTAATGATATTAGAAATTTATACATGTATAATATATATGATTTCCTAATTGTTAATTCCCCATCCCATTACTACTTTCATTAAAGTAAAAATTAAGGTAAAAAGACAATTTATGTGATTAATAATCAAAGTAATCAAAGGAAAATGATATAAATTCTCCTTGAATAATTTTCAAAGGTACTTTTAATATGTACGTCGTTTGAGTTAATGTATATATAGATCTGTAATTCACAATCGCATACACGACTGTATGAATTATTTAAGGCTTTATCTATATACATTTTTAATTTGCATATACATGTATATACATGATAATATCGTCTTTCAAAAAATAAATACTTTTTTAGATTAAATGCTTTGCCTCACAAAATCCAATGATTTTACATTATAATATGTCTGTTTAAGAGATGTTGAAAAAAATGTGTTAATTAAAAACAAATGTCTATACATATACAAATTTATTTCAATAAATTTTACATATATAACGACGATTTCGGGATCAAATGCCGATCATTTCTTTATTATTATAAGTTAATTATCTGCCCTCAGACACCTCAACCTATCTGGGTTATTCCTGCATTTCATAAAAAGACGAAGAAAACTTATAAATATATATTGTTTATGAGATGTACAATAATAAAATCAAACACACTTCTGAGTTACGTTGTGGTTTCATTATCCTCTCTCCTATACGAAACAAACTGTACATCGTTTTTTAATCTGTGGCTATCTTGTTTCAATTTAAGAAATTTCATATCAGAATCCTCTTCAGTGTCCAGATTTCAAAACACATCAGCATGAAATTCATTTACGAAAAAAAAACATAAGAAAGAATTATCAATAGCTTACACGTTTCGTACGTATCTTTCTGGCCTCGTTGCTTTCACTGACCTCGAAATGTAAAATAATGTTGTAGAGTTATGTAACATTAATCTTTTTTAATTTATTTTGCTTCCAACACTAGATGCAAAAGTCTGGAATTCACCAAATCTTGATTACTTCATCATAAAACGATAAAAACTCCGTCTCCATAATCTCAGGATTTCATAAGTATCACGAGAACCCGATGTGTGCAATAGCTTGATGATATTTTTTTTAGATTCCTTCCTTCTTGAAATCACTAGCTACATGATGGAGATTTTTTTCTCGTTTATCCTCCAGCCAGTTGGGGCTTTGTGTTGTTTTCTTGGATGATAATTAATAACTCCCTCTCTTCCGAAAGTTTGTATAATATTTTCCAAATGTAAAATGGTATGGATATCAGCAGCTCCGATATATACAGCATTGGTCGTGGACAAAACTCGAACATATTTAATAAGATTTTTTGATACACACAGTTTTATATAGTTCAAAGACATGTACATGTAATCGTTCCGAACTTGTTAGAACATTAATTAATTAAATCCATTCATAACTAAGAAAAATGAATTCAGATATATGGACCAAGAACTTGTTCTCGATGTTATTCTATAAAATGATAAATAGCTAGTGTTCGATTTACATACCGGATATAAATAGGATATAGAAAGTGATACAGCTGTTTCCTCTCACGCGCTATAAATAGACTGATTGGTGAACATAGAAAAGGAAGGTTTGAACAGGACATGAGCGAAGAGCCAATCGGATACAATACTTCAAGTGCTCCTCTACTTCCTCCTGTCCTTCGATCGTCAACAAACAATGGAATATTGCGAACCGTATGTGAATTATTACACTGCATTTAGATTTTGATGTGAATTTAAATGTGTGAAGTCGCATACAACTATTCTTATAAATCTCAGCACTTGTGCATCGGAGCCCTTTTGGGAACTTAGCCCCTCCCCACTTTAATTTTTGGCAAAGATAGGCATTGAAAATTAGGGGTTACCCAGTAGTCTTCAAAGGTTTTTTATCCTACCCCCTCCCAACCTACATTCAGATACCACCCCTTTCAATTTGCTTCCGACACGCCTATGTAGCAATATAAACAGTTCAACCGAAATATTATTCATGGACTTATATATTATAATTAAAGAATCCGGAACCTAAATCGTATTAATTTTTAATAAATCTTTAAAGGATGGTGTCGCCTTAGGAAATGGTTCCCTTATTTGTTAAAGAGGTATATAAATAATTTTGTATGTTACTGTTTTATAATTTTAATTACATACTAACGTTAAATGGAAATTGAGTCATTAGTTATCATTATTTGATGATAGACGTTATTTTCCTTTCATAAATACGATCGGATACTTTTTAATTTATTTTTGACCGTTTCGCTTGCCATCAAATACAATTTACCATTAATCATAATTAAGTCCAATGACCTCTGAAATTTTCGTACTAATTTTAGGCCATTGTTTACACACTGAATTTTCGCAGGATCTTTCCATTATTTTCCAATTATGATAAGGAGCACACAGCTTATGACCGATCGGCAGGGGATGCTTACCCTTGCTCTTAAAAATTTGTATTATTTAACGATCTTTGAATACTGATCGTAATCACCATATATGAGTACATGTATTTCATGAATAGTCAAAAAAGGGGAGGGGGGCTAAAGGTAATAAAAAAAAACAAAAAAAAAAAAACAACAAAAAAAAACAAAACAAGACGTCCGTTTTGGTGGTTAAAAGGTAATTTTTATGTCATATCTTATATGTTAAAGCATTTTGTATCATAAACAATATTTAATTTTATAATAGCATAAATTAAAGATTTTGTCAAGAGATTATAACCAAATAAATATGACTAATTGGGAAGCACTTACTTGGCTGTATTAATATTGGAGATATGCACTGTTCTGTCATGGCTCCGGTTTCATCCCTTAGACAGTGGTAGTAGTTGGGATCTTGACACTGTGAATTATTTGACGCCCTTTTCCACTCTCTCTCCGAAATTGGGCAATTCAAGGATTTTACAGCTTCATATGTTGTCCCTAGTAGCAGGATACACAGAACTTCTGACCGTCGTGGCATGTCTATGACAATAGACGAATTATGAAACATATGGAGAAAACGAACAGCATTCAAGATCAAAAATCCATAAAACAATACAAATATGAGCAGAAAAAACACGGACCTCCAAAACATCAGAGGTGGGATCAGGTGCCATGGAGGAGTAAGCATCCCCTGCTGACCGGTCACACACCCCTGTCATAATCGAGAAATAACGGAAAAATCCGTCGTCAATCCAGTGTATAAATTATGGACTAACAATAAGTATGAAAATCGTCACTCAGCATTTGACTCAATGATAAATTGTATCTGCTGACAAGGTCATTGTATCGACCATAGAACACTCGAAATGATGACTCTGAACGAGACTGCTTATATTCATGTTTCATCAATGTGTTTGTCAATAATTTACCTCGTTTTAGAAATTATTCATACGTAGAGCATGCTCTTGCGTATAGAATCAAGTGAGATGTATAAACTTTGTATGCAGGTGATGAAGGTATACTATTGCTTCATAACTAACGGAAGTTGACGATTGAAAAGTTAGTCATCACGTTTACCATAGAGTTTGGTTGCTAGATTACCATTAACGTCTTTTTTCAAGTAAAATACCCAAATATGAAACGGTGTCTTTTATCTCAAGCTCAACAGGATATATCGTATCGATATAAGAATGGAAATTACCATATCAAGTGATGGAAAAAAGTTATTCCCAGCAAATAATAACCCCCTTAATTATGTGTTCGAAACTTTTATTTTTCACTATTCTGCCATTAATGCCAAATAAATATCCGAGGAGTTTGCAGTAGATGTGACCACATTTAGTGAGACTATGATACTACAGGAAGATTATCATTAATGTACATGGATAACGTAAAATATTCATTGAAGTGTATCTGGGAACCTAGCTAAAATGAGACATTTCATATCATGTTAATAAACATTGGTATCAATGGTTAGGTTAAAATGAGCCTCAATTTCTTTAAATATTTAATTTTTAAAATACTTTTGTGGAGTAAAAATTTCGTCGTTTTATTAGGCCTTTCTAAGAACTTTAAAGAACCTTGAACCACATTAAGAGGTATAAAATGAAAATTGTTGCATGGAAAGATTTAATTTTCAAGCTTCGTTTTGAGACTTTTTGACTTAAATTATAATTTAAGGAGTTATCCTTCCTTGCTGAGGATCTGAGTACTTTATAATAAGTAAATACTGAGTATAATATAAGTAAGTAAATCGTTTATTTTAGTGACATGTGTTATATGTGTTATACAATACAACGAGAAACATTCAATACAACAACTAGTATCCAAACACCGGACCTATATGTCACTTAAAAAAATAAATGAAAAATATATACACAAAAATATTACTCATAGCGTTTTTTATACAACAGAGATTGCCTGTGCATGTATGAAAGGTATAAAAAATATATTCATGGATAAGAGAAAAAAAATGGGGGGAGACTTTAAAAAAAAAACCCACTGATTTTGAAGTAATCTTTATTCACCTTATTTTATTGCATTTTATTCAAAGGGTACATTAATTTGTCTTCTGTCATAAATTAATCGATATTAACAATTTATTCCATAAGAAAATCACATTTTTAAACTCAATTTTCAGAGACTAGGATTTTCAATTCATAAAGTATATGTTTCTATTCCATTACATGTATAAATAATGCGTCTACAATATCAGTTAATGTTTATAAAAACAGTTCTTATTATCTGTATAGACTATCTACTAGTATACAGTATGAACTACAACCCTTTTTAATATATCCTTACAAGTCGATCCACTCATCTTTTTTGTTTATGATTAGGGGCGGATTGTCGCCCTTGATTTAATGATGAAAAAAATGTTCTTTTTTCGCCTACCACCTACTGGTTTCCATACGTTCCTAACTGATATGTAAATATCCGAAGTGATGTCTAAAGCTGATAATATACCTTTATTGACAACCCAGGTTCCTAGAACTATAAACTATCATATGGATGACCATCGTATTTGTTTATTTTTAATTAGATTAAAATCCCATATAATATATTGCTCGCAGGAGATCATGAAAGCTACTTTCGTTTTTCTCACTGGTTAATTATTAAATTCTATCAATCAATTAATTTACTTCTTTCTTGATCAATTGGATGGATATGGGGTATTGTGATCTTTTCCCATTTGAAGAGTGTCTGTAATATCATTTAAACTCTATGTATTGAACCTCCTTTTCATTGTTTTATATAATTAACAATCTTAATCCTTTCATCCCCGGGTACATTTCATATAATATATTTAATTTATGAAATTTTTTAGAATGTATAAGTTTTAAACAAGTATGAACATCGTAATGGGATTGAATAATAATTCATACTTGCACATACCTTTTGCTTATGTTAAACACTTGAATTTGTTCCTTCATATATCCAGATGGTTCATTCCCATCTAGTCACAATCCTGAAATTCTTATTCCTTTCCATCTAAAATTGATTTTTCACACCTGTGTACGTGGTCACCCCGTAGTCTGTTTTAGGCTTATTATTATTACCAGTAATTATATTACCTGTGGTGTAAATGTTCATTATCAGAATACATATGTAGGCCTATATATACGCCAATAAACAACACTAGTCAATCAATGTTATAAAAAGTAGTTAAAAATGAAAAAAAATGAAGAATTATATGGAACGCTGTTCCTGCAAATTTTTGTCAACATTTATTGTATTTTTGACTACAGTTTTTTTGTCTGAAGACATCGATATGCATCCATACATTTATAATCTACTAATGTATTAAGTTATCAAGGGTTGGAAGAGCTTAATGTTATAATTATGTGTATATATAAGATATAGAACCTACGAAATATAATACGTATAAACTCGTGAATTAGTTTGTTCATCTATTTTATTGTTCGTCTATAATTGGATCTAAGAATGACAACAGTTGTACAGAAGTTGAATTTATGATTTTTGCGAGAAGCACTGACTTTTACACTTGACGGTTTACTTTGAAATTTAAACATGCGTTACATGCGCGGATCTAAAGGGGGGGGGGGGGGTTCTAGAGGGGGGTCAGGACGCCCTTGGAATTTACACGGTTAAAAAATGTATATACTAAAGCAAGAAAAAAGGTCACCTTGGACCCCCGTAACGTAATATGTCATACTTTGTATCGAGATTATTTTCAAATTGATGAATAAATAAAGAGGCTCAACCAGACACTTCTGAAACAATTTAATTGACAAGAAAAAAGTCTCTCAAAGCGAACAATGTCATTTTAAAGTAGTTTGATGATTGATATATTAAAATTAGCGGTGCCCCGTATACGAAACAAGTGCCTGTGTGGACGACTCTTTACTCATGATCATCTCAAGATTTTCAAGCTTGCAGTCAAAATTTGAAGGAAAAGCGTTCCATAGAATTCATCCAGATCCAGGTAGGGAAGACCTATAGATATATTAGTGTGACTATTTTTATATTTGCGCCTGTTAAAAATAGGGCCTTTAAGGTGTTAAATGTGTATATTTATGTGTATTAAATAATACAATTTAAGGAAGATAATTTTGTTTTCAAGGTTCAGAGGTTTCTATAGATACACTGTACATGTACATAGAATGGGTGTCGAGTGGTTACGACCCGATTCCGTGTTCGACCCGCGTGGTAACGACCCCAGTGGTTTCGACCTACTTATAATTATATACATACAGGTAAATAGAGGGGTTAACACTATAAGGTATGGTGTATACCTTAGGTATACACATGGTTACATGGTAGCTGTATGGCTTCAGGGAGGGATACGTAAACTTGAGAATAGGCGCACTTGTTTCATAAGCCGGGTCAAGCCGGTTAACATTCCGGAACCGGGCAAGTCACTTGTTTCAAATATATTTAGCCGCCGGGCGGTCAGAAAGTAGCCCGGATCGCCCGAAAAATTTCGAGCGGCCAAATGAAAAGCAATATGGCGGAAAACGGAGGTAGAAATGTTCTTGATGGTGATTGTCATGATTTGAACAAAATTGAATCTTCTCTGCCTAAAACATTTATTACAACTCTTTTGTCCCCAAGCAGCAGATTTTCCTAGATTTTATTTTAAGCATGACATAGCTTTTATCCCCATTTGTGGTTCAACCATTTGAATCTGCACTTCATGCATGCAGATTATAAATATGACTAATCGGTGTCGAGTGGTTACGACCCGATTCCGTGTTCGACCCGCGTGGTAACGACCCGAGTGGTTTCGACCTACTTATAATTATATACATATAGGTAAAAAGAGGGGTTCACACTATAAGTTATGGTGTATACCTTAGGTATACACATGGTTACACGGTAGCTGTATGGCTTCAGGGAGGGATACGTGTCAATTATTGGTTGTCAACATTGAAGTCAATAGTAAACTTGAGATTGATTTTAGGACAAGGATGCAATTAATTTCATTTGAAATATATATATAAATAATTTATATTTGAACATTTTTCCTTAAAAACTAATCAGCCCTTTGTGGGATAATATACGAATTTATGGTCTATACATGTATATTAAATGGTTTAAATAAACATAATTATTTAGCAATATTTTTAATAATAAACAGTCACGATCGGTTAAAAAAATCTGAATATTTTGAATCAGACCCCAAAAAATGTTTTTAAACTATCAAATTTGTTATAATTAATATTGCTTTGGAACGAAACCACTCGGGTCAAAACCACGCGGGTCGAACAAGGAAAAGGGTCGAAACCACGCGGGTCGAACAAGGAATCGGGTCGTACCCACCCGCATTCCATAGAATGTTCTAATCGTTAAAATGATATTTATTTTGAGGTATAAAGAATAAAACACATAGTATCCTATATCAATCCTTAAAATCATTTTGGCGCTCGGGCGTTCTTGATGATATTGTCGTCACAGACTAATAATTCGATTTTGATGCTGCTCAAGATGATGGGGCTATGTACATGTTGTGTTAAGTTATAGCTGTATTTATTTAGACCGTTATGTATTTATGAAGTTTATTATCATATTTTTGATATACACATGTAGTTGAAAAACGGACGTTACATTATGTTTTACATGTTTTGTCCCAGCCATTCCCAACCCTAATTAATATTAACTGGGATTTCATTTTACTTACGAAAGCGAAAGTACTTTCAGGTTTTTTTTCAGCGCGGCAAAATCTACACGTATGGAGGAGGAGAAGGGTCACACTTTTTTAAAAGAATTTATAGCTTTCTAGAAATGATTCAATGGTCAAGAGCTTCGTGTCTTCTTCTATTGGTGACAACAGTGGGAGTTGTTAGCCCCCTTAAGTGCCCCAGTTCAGCGAGTGATTGGGACCGGGCGTCACGTGGACTTCAGTGTCAGCCTCCTAACTTTTACCATTGTCTAAGGGATGAGTCCGGAGTTAACACGGAGCAATGTCTTCCTCGAGTCTGGATATATATTTATCCCCAAAAGAATAAGAAGAAAACTCTAAAATTTATTAAATCAGTTACCATTGTCTCTTTTCATGTGTCTTCTTTTTAGATACACCAGGATGACGAGGACTCCACCTACACATACCATGACACCTACAATGCTCCCTATAATGGCGCCCACAGGGAGAGATTCATCAGGAGAGGACTCGTCTCCTGAATCTTTGGATTTATCAAATCTGGAAGTCTGTTCCAATACTGTGGTAGCTTTTGTTGACCTTAAATGGTGTTCAATGAGGGAAGTTTTTTCCAATACTGTTGAAGTTATGGTTGACCTGAAATGGTGTTCATTGGTGAATTCGTTTGTTGAATATTATTTTTTTTATGATATTTTGAAAAAATGGACACATATGGGGCATATTGCACATACCATGGCTTTGGAGGTGAAGTTGCTGATCCATTTTCAAAACAAATGGGGTCTGTAAGAAAAAGAGAACACAATATGCAACCTTCTTTAGTGTACATGTATATACTAAAAGTTCAGTTTTTTAGCAAGAGTTCTCTAAAATATTCAAGTACTTTTCTTGATTAACAAAATTATTGATATGAAGCCATCATATTACATTAATGTATCATTAAATTATGAATCATATATAAAAATGTCCACCTGTTTTCTCTTTCATAATTTCAAACAACTACTTTTAACTTATATTTACAAACTGAATGTAATAAAAGCTCCAAAGATTTACATATTTTTTTGTGGCTTTTCTTTTTTTATTTTCAGTACATGTTGTAAAGTTTAAAACTGTTTTATTTACTAATATTTAATTTTATAAAAGTTTGGTTTGTCAAACATCAAAAGATCAAAAATCAATTGTTTGAAGATAAGTCAAGGATAAAAGAGCTGAAGTTGATAAATCAGAAAACCAGGGGGTCGTAACATAAAGGGTACTTAAGTCTATGACTATGCTTAAGTAGGACTTAAGTACTGTCTTAGTCTTAAGACCGTAACTAGAAGCGTGCTAAGATATGACAATCTTAGCAAAACTTAGGCGGCCGATAGAGATGACTTAAGTATGTCTTAACTATCTTATCTACATATTTAGAAGTAATAAACTTTAAAATCTCGACATTAAAACCTTTTTTTAACATCAAAATGTTTATCGAGATTCTGAATCTTATAGGCACTCTTCTAATTCTTTGTTTCGTTCAAGATTTTGCTTTTAATGCAAAAATCCTCATAATCATCTCAACAGGACATAAAATGTCTCTTTGCTTTGATATTTTCATATCAGAGAGCATCGTTTTAAAGAGGATGCTTCCATTGAGAATTTCTTTCTCTTTCTTCTATTTTTCTCATTGTTTTGCGATATATTACCAATATTCATTTTTAAAACAAGGATTTGTATCAGCGTTCAGAAAAGAAGAAAGTTCCTCTCTCTGTGCTAACCATACATTCAATGGCACTGTTATAACAAAGTTAACATCTCTCTCCAAACCGACATCACGTATCCTCTCACAAATTTTCTTTACACTCACACTTTCGAAGTCAAAGTTTTGTGGGAATAAAGAAACATTTTCCTTTTGTTTGTGTCTCTGATAATAAGAAAGTGTCCAACAATAACCGTATTTTTTCCCAAACGTTTCCTTGGCCTTTGAGTCCATCTCCTCCTTCTTGATTTGATTTTTTAACACTAACACCAGAACGCGTACAGAAAGTTTGTCTTTTGGAACCTTTGTCTGCTCTTTTGGTTTTTGACTTTCAACACTTGTCTGCTCGTTTAGTTTTTGACTTTCAACAACAAACACTGGAATGACAATATTAGGTTTCAACTTAACATCTTTAAATAAACAAATCATACCTTAAACCAAAATCACAAAAAATTACCTTTACATCCATCTTTGCTGGATCCCTTAGGTTCTGAGGAACTTTTATTACCTATAAAAGCAATTACCTCAAATTACTCTACTTATGTTGTGTAATATCTGTTCTTGTAATTAATTTGCTTTGATTATCTGCTTATTTTATGTGTGGCAATATTGGGCAGATGGACGGTTTCACCGATTCACAGTTTAAACTCAAACTTATCCAATAGTTTACTGGTTTCATTGATTTCATTTTTATTTTTCACTTTGTCTGCAAATAGAACATTTCTAATATTTTGAAGAAAAACATGCACGTCATAAATTAAAAAAATATCATCTCTTCTAATGCATGGGGTTTGTTATTTTGCATTTAATCTTACGGAAATTGTAACAATTAAAATTCCACTGCTTTTGTATTCTTGTACATGTGAACTCACCTGATAGTTTGCTGACTTCACTTTTTACATTTTCACCACCTTGTTCTGATAATAAAATATTACGTACATTTATCTATTGCTTACATTTATTTAATTATATAGAGTTGGCATATTGTGTGTCATTCTAAGCATCAGCTTATTTATAAGGGTTATAATCATAGATATGTTTTAATTAAAAAGTCAAATATAGTTTTCAGCTTAAAGGAAAAAAAAACAGTGATCCGAAAGTCTTACAAAAATAGATATTTCTCATAAAATAGATATCCATATTCATATAAGGTGAGCTTGAGATAAAATATACCATGGCCACAGAGTCTGACAAATCTTTTTCTTATTTGGATATTTACTTGAAAAGACGTTAATGGATAAACGTGATGACTTTAAGTTTTCTATCGTCAACTTCCCTTACTTACGCAGCAATATACCATCATCACCTGCATACGGAGTTAATACATTTCAGTTGATTCGATACGCAAGAGCATGCTCTACATATGACCTATTTCTAAAACGGGGTAAATTATTAACAGACAAGTTGATGAAACAAGAATTTCAGCAGTCTCATTTAAGTCATCATTTCGTAATTAGTTCTATGGTAGATACAATAACCTTGTCAGCAAATACAATTTATCATTTTATCAATTGCTGCTTTAAGTTGTTCATACTTATTGTTAGTACATTATTTATACACTGAATTGACGACGGATTTTTCCTTTTTTTTCCAATCATGACAAGGAGCACACGGCGGGTGTGACCGGTCAGCAGGGGATGCTCACTCCTCCATCGTTCCCGATCCCACCTCCGATGTTTTGGAGGTCCGTGTTATGCTCTGCTCCTATTTTGTATTGTTTTATGGACTTTGATGTTGAATAATAGTTCGTTATCTCCATATGTTTCATATTTATATTATAGTATATACAAGTGCTGGTATTTGTGAATTTCTTAAATATCTGCTCTTTTGTTTTCTGAATTTCAACAACATGCACTGTCCCAGAATGGCAATTTTTGCTTCAGCTCATCATCTTTAAAGGTATGAAATTAAACGAATCATCATTCTTGTAGAAAAAAATTCATAAGTATTACCTAGGCATCCATCTTTTCTGGATTCCACGAGTTTTGAGGAGCTTTCATTACCTAAAAAAAAGCAAGCATCCTCAAATAACACTAAAATCGTTGTGTGGTATATGTACACGGGTTGTAAAAAACTTGAGTTGAATTTGCTTTGATGGCATGTTTATTTTGTGTGGCATTTTGGGGAAAAGTGATTAATAGGCAGTTTCAGTGATTCACGAATTCAACTCAAACTTACCCAATAGTTTACTGGTTTCATTTATTTCATTTTCATTTTTTACTTTTTCTGCAAAAAGAACATTTTTAATTTATAAAAAAAATCACTTCATAAAAGAAAAAGCTTATTAAAACATCAATCTCAATATCCAGTGTATTATTTTTCATTTAATCTTTGTAACAATTAAAATTTAACAGCTGGTTTTTATAGTTGTACATGTGAACTTACCTGGCGGTTTGCTGACTTCACTTTTTACATTTATTTCAGCTTGCTCTTTCAATAAAAATACTCATCAATTATTATATGTGATCCTTAACATAAGCTTTATTATAACGTTTTTAATCATAGAAATGTTTATGGAATATACAAATATAGTTTCAACTTCATAGGAGAAAATGACTGTATGAGTGCTTATATTTGTCAATGTCTTAAAGGTCTATTCTTTTGGTTTCAGACTCTAAACAACAAAGAATCGAATAAACATGTAACTTTAAAGCTACTTAACTTAAAATTAAACGATTCATAATTCTTATAATTTTTTTTTAAAATTACCTTTGCATCCATCTTTTACGGATTCCTTCTTGAGTTCTGAGGATCTCTCATTACCTAAAAAAAAGCAAGCAAACATTGTTAGTTTTAGTAGTAAATTTTAATATGATTTTTATTTCTACAAACAGAACATTTTTACAAGTCTCTAGTTTCCCCAACTTTGCAAAAGGAACTAGAGGTACTGTGAGCACTGAAGTCAAAAAATGATACCCTTGCATAAAATATGATTATAATAACAAAATCCGTGATTTGTTATGGGAAACCCGAAATACATAAGAGGTTAAAAAGAAAAATAGGTCACAATGACACTATATAATGAAGAATAATGAAAGTATTACTTATTTTTATTCAGTTGTATAGGAAGATATTACATGGTTGCCGCTATATAACAAGAAGTTTCGTTGATAAATTTGAGTGCATGAACCTCGTGCAGACTTCCGGAAATGCCGTTATACAAACAAAAATGAAAGTAAATAAAGATGGACATAAAATTTCCGGATTGATCGGGTGTGGTAACATTACAGTGAGCCTTCTGCTCAATTCTAAAAATATTAATAATTATGACATATGGTCTTTAGGAATACTAGTACACTGTATATAAAATTTTACCTAATAGAACCTCCATTTCCTCATTGTTCACATCTCTCGTGTTTTTTGTTTCAGTCAACTCAGTCTCTGTGTAGGCTGGATCTGAAGCAATATTAGAATAATTAAAATTAGATTTACCATTTTATGTTTGTACATGTTTCTCACTTAAGGTAGGTCGCGGGTTTACTGCATAAAAATTCTTACGAGAAAACATATCCTGAAAATTTGATATAATGTTCCTTAAAATTCACAGCGTATTATCTGCAATTTTTATTAAATTTGCCTACGTAGTTTTAATGCTATATTACTGTAAACGCGGCATTGTTGTTAGAACCTTTTTCACGCTTTACTATTGAAATGTATGGAAAAATGACGTTTTTAAGCCATTTTTGTGAAAATAGTTTCTTTTAAAAAGGTTGGATAACTTTTTAAAGACATAGACGAATTAGTCAGGAATTTCAAAATGTCAAGATGAGGTAAAATCAAAACTATTAATATAAAAAAATCAATATGTCTTCTCGCTAGATTTTTTCCTAAAAAGCTTTCTTTTATATTGCTAAAATTTTGCGTTTATGGCAAGTTATTTATATCTACAACGTCATTTGTTGAACGTAGTCACGTTTACAGTACGTGTATCTTGACCTTTTGAATATGCAAGATTTAAAAAGTTACATAGATACAAAATTTAATTTCATTCATCATTTAATTCATTGCGGAGACATATAAGGATGAGCAGCAACTTAATTTAACTAGTATTGTGAAATCCACATTCTGATTACAGAGTCAGAATGAACGGTATAAACATTCCTCGTGCTTGAGAATTTTACATATACAGCGACAACAACGTGAGTGATAAAATATTAGTACCTGTATTTTTAGGAAATTAATGGTCAATAGGATTTCAGGCATAACACAAAAATTTGTTCACTTTATTCGAAAACGGTAAGAAAAACATCCCGATACTGAGGAAATAAGCGGCTGTGGGGGATGGGGGGGCAGTATCTGCAATGTTCTTACTGTATTAGTCGCAAGCTATTGTATATGGCCCTAAATCTCAAACATTATTTGTTAATTTCGATTTCTCTGAATCAAATTTCAATACGCAAAATGTAAAACACTTGCATTTAGCTTTTACACTTTGAGCTATAATCACATCAGAATTCAGACTAAAATTTAATTATAAAACATGTACGAGGTTTACGTACAATAGCATGCACTTTGTATTTGTCTACTTGATTCGTACAGACTTGAAGTCATTTGCAGAGAATTAAACGGGAAATAACGTAACGTTGCCTTTGTTACGTAACTGACGTCATAATCAAATGTGCACAAAACAACAGCTCGAATCGTCGAAATTGTGTACCAAAATTGATGACAAAAGCAAACTCGCGACCTACCTTAATACATACTTTGGAAAAATACTAATCAGTTTGTCTTTTTGTCTTTTTTTTTGTTTTCTATAGAAAGGGTAAAGATTACAAACGGTGATCGATCTTAAAAAAATCGATAAAAAAATACAAATCTGATTACTGAGTATGTTTTGAGTTTCATAGTTAAAAAGGTGAAATATGATGACTAATTACAAAATCTAGTTGAGAGTGGGGAAACATAGATTGTTTGATTCTTGCAAATTTGATGAGTTCAGAATACTACAAGCAATTCCTATCATGACAGTTTTAATATTCTTAAAGAATTAAACAGGTTAATATGATTGTCACAAGAAGATAGTAGAGAAATATGAAAAAAAGCATTAAAAAATAATGTCTGTTTCGTTTATTTCGTACTCAAGGGAAGACCCTATCACAAAGAATACACACTTAAAAGCCCTACCTCCAACTATTCAACCTTTATGGCTGAGGTCGTATTTTTAAAATTAGACCAAATCCCAAGGTCACAGTCAAGAATAAAAAAAATACTAGAGAGAATGTCTTTTCACATAAAATATTCATCTGAATTCGAAGTATGCAAGGGATGAAAATCAGAGTAGCAACTGCTCAGAAGTTATGGCCAAGGTAAAATTTTGGTAAATTCAGGAAATATTAGATTTCAAACTCTCAGATCAAGATATCAGATATGTAAGTATCCGAAGAAATTTATCGCCACATGAAAAGACATATGAAAGTGATTTCTGGAAATGACTTGATAGCAAGGAGATGTAAATTAGAATATTACTACTATTTGCGAAGGAATAGATATTATAAATTTTACAGATTGGACTATTGATGTTAATCAATATACAAATATACTTGGATTATTTATTTGTAATATTTCATCAATAATAACTATGTAAGATACAAATTTCACCTCTGTTCCGTGTTCTCATCTTTCTCCATAGGACTACAGCAAGCAGTATAAGGATCATCAATACAGCTATACATGACGTTCCTACGATTATAAATGTCTTGTTGTCTTTTCCGTTCTCTCCTCCTATATCCATATCTGTTTTTACTCTTCTGAATGAAGAAAAGAATCAGCTCGAAAATGAAGTTTGTGTGATTTATATTAACATTTGAATGGGGTATACGATACGTTTGTATTTCTAAATGTCATTTTAGCTCACATTGTTGTTTGGGCAAATGTTGTCGTGGCAGAAACATAGCACCCAGGATCTAACAAAAAAGATATGGACATTTTCATATGTAGCACGGTGTTGCATTAGGACATATTAAAACTGAGTGTATTATTTAAGTCAGCGTACTTTGGAGTTAGAATAACTTATCGTCCTTTAAAATTACATCTTATGTTTTGAAAATAACATAATTAAAAGCAACAAATTATTCAAATAGATCCAATTTTTTTTAAAATATTGCTTTTGGGGTATATAATGGGGGAAAATGTATCATTTTGATTTTTGATTTACATATAGAGTGTAAAGATAATTCAATCAATTTTTATGTATTTAGTATACTAATCAGTTTTTTTCTAATTAAGGAGCTTGTTCATTTATATTCAGAAATAATATACATACATACATATACTGCATTTGACCAGAAGGTTGCTGTGGGACAGTCGTTCTGCTGTGAATTACAAGCATAGACATCTATTCGTTTGGCTATGGAATTATATTCCGGGCACATTCCTTAATAAAAGGAGAAAGCAAATACTCCCATCAGTACATGCATATGGTTGTTTGACAAACAAGGTCTTTGGTGTCAAAATAATAAAATAAAAATTTTGATCCTTTTAATGTTCTCATATGTAAGGCAAGTTGATTAAGATTTACGGAAAAAATAAAAAATTTGATGAATTCCTCTCGAATTAATTAGAATTTATCTAATCAAACGTAAAATAACACCTCTCTGTTGCACTTATTGCACTAACACTTTTGCTTATGCCATTTAATTGAATGATTCACAAACCATCTTGAATCCATACTTTCTGGAGGCACTGTTGCTCAAGGTTGCCACTCTCATCTCGCAAGCAATGGTAGTAGTTTGGTTCCCTACACTGTAAGGCCATTGATGCTCTATTCCAGTCAGCAATGGACAGTGGACATTTCAGTACAGCTTGAGTCGCCATGTATTGCCAAAGCACAAGTCTTACAATAATGTTCATTTCATAGAAACCGGATATCATTATTTTTTGACTACCTGTTGAATAGGGAATATGTTCACCAAAATTTAATTTATATGTATATGTATTTATTTAAGTGAAATGTGTTATCAAGCTCAAACCAGGCTGGAATAATACAAATTTAGAGTAGAGCAAACATGATCTTCAAAAACATCAGTGATGGAGTGAGTAATCATCTCCTGACGACCGGTTAAACTCACCGTGTGATTAAGCAAACGGGGGAAAATCCTAGTGAAAATAATGCCGTAACAATTTAAAGAACAACGTCAATCAACATTCAATACCTTGTCTCGTTTTCGAAATTGTTCTTACACGATAGAACATGCTTTTGAAAATAGGTTCAACTGGAAGATATAAACCCCATTGTTGTTAATAATGGTATATTGCTACACAAACAACTGGAGTTCACAAAAGAAAAGTTAAGTTTTGGTATACATGTAAGTTTGCTAAAAAGAAAATCTCATGTTTGTTTTACCAAGCAGGGTGTAGAATATAATGTAGAATGAAGACATATAATGTACTACAGTGTGTATACAGCATATGATAAAATAGTCTAACTAGAATATAATCATATTTTTATCTTAAAAATCATATATATTTTAATATTTTAATCTGGTCAAAATTTTCAAAATTTAGTTGCCAATGCTATAAAAGAAGTAAAGTTTTGCAATGACACTTTACAACAAAATCCGTACGTGAAATGAAAGTACCGCATACAAATTTGTTATAATTTTTACATGGACTAACAGAACAAATTTATATTGCATTAAAAATATTACTTACTTTGCTTTTGGTTTCAATAGGAAATAATTGGGATAATGGGCATACGTTTTATACGGTGTAAAAAGTTGGTTATTGCAAAAGGGACGCTAAGTACGAACAATAGTTTAAAGGTTAATATTCTATAAAATTATCTCTTTAAAATCGTTATGGTTTGTGATTCGAGATTTTACAGATGTATAAGCTTGTTTATCAAGAAAAAATTGGAAACGATTCCACAAGACAAAATAGAAATTGTTAGATTCATGTTTACGTGTTTTGTAATGGCAAATACCGGAATTTAGAAAATATTAGGTTTCAGTGGTTTATTAAAAAAAATATCCTTTCAGTTTATTTCATTTTCAATATGCATGAAAAGACTTATCTTTTAGAAATATTATTTTAGTTCAAATACAACAATAACAGGAAAATAAAGGTATGTTAGAACACACCACCACTTTAAGTTTTAAAACTGACCGGTCAATTTGTTCTCGGTTATATTTGAGAAAATAAGTTTGAAATATCGGTGTTTTATATTTTGGAATCTATTGAATCAAAAACAGAATGACTGATTTTAGAAAAGAAAGTCATTCTTATCTTTTTTGATGCATTAATCACATATTGGTTGTGGGAAAATTTGCAAAAAGTTTAGGGAACCCTATCTTTCAACTGCATGGCGACATAATTTCATAAATACTTTTCTGTGGAAGATTACACCAGGTCATGGATTAAATATCTCACATGCATGTGAAAATCTCGTATTACGCGATTGAGGGGCAATATGAAAACCATCAGTATTCTGTGTTCAGTAATTCAGAGGTAAAAAATTGAAGAGATAATAGGGTCAGTATTTACTGGTTCCAGCTGAAAAAGCAGGGGCTGACATTTTTTGTCCCCCGCTGAAAGTGAGGGATATTAATTTCAGTCTGTCTGTCGACCTTCTGCCCGTCCGCCCGTACGTGTCTGTCGACCTTCTGTCCGTCCGCCCATACGTCTTAAGTTCTGTCTGTGCGTAATTCCAATCGATATCTCGAGAAGCCTTTCGCAATGAAATTTTATACAATACCTCTCCATGGCCTAAGGAAGATCCTTATTGATTTTGAAGTTAAAAAGTAATCGGTCATAAAAAAAACGATGTCCCTTTTGAAACTTTCGTTTCCGTGCGATATCTAGAGAAGCAGCTTTTGCGATGAAATTTAAAACCATTACTCCCAATGACCAACGGAACACCCCTTTTCTTTATTGGGTCAGAAGGTCAAGGGTCAATGACATAATTTCATCATTAATTTTGTGTGCTTTTAATATAACCTTTTGTTTGTTTATTTAACACTTTCGTTTCTGTGCGATATCTCGAGAATCTGCAGAAGCCATTGAAATTGTGAGGCACTTTACCATCCCTCTCCCCTTTCACAATACTCTTTTCTTTGGCTTATTTACACCCCCTGTACTTTCCGATTTAATGTTTTGCCTTAACCTTTGACAAAAATAAATAGAATTGCTTAATAGCTAAATTAGTCAACAATCACATACAATTTTGTAATAAATGAATGGTTATAATTGTTTTAATATTGCACTTTGAACCAAATTGAAAAACGAGTTAACTAAATAAGTCGAGTTTACAAAACGAACGCACGGGAAACAGCAATTGGATTTGAAGATGAATACATAATTAAATAATTTTGCAAGTCCAAGGATTGGGGAGTCGACCCCATGAGCACTCTCTCTTTTTTTCCGTCATCTGGAGACACAAATTTTCGGAATTAGCTTGTTTCTTTTTTGTGAGGCTCATAATTATCTCATAGCAACGGATTTATAGGGATGTTACTCAATCGTTTGTGTCCGTTTGTGAGTGAGTCAGCGCTGTAGCGCGGAAGTGAAGTAATTTTCATAGAAATCGACTTCGAATGCTGTTTTTGATTTTAGATGCTCTTTGAGAGGGATTTTTTTTTAAATCACAAACTTTTACAAAAATCAATAACATTAAACTTAATTTCTTTTCAATTCTATATACAAATTTTCCCCACCATAAATTAAAGTTCAGGATTTTTGACATTATTGACAGTTGCTTTTTCAATAAAAATGGATATCAAATTTAATTACCTTGCCAATGGTCATTTGCAAAACTTTTTTTGTTATAAAAGTTATTGTAAATACACAAGTACTCTGACGTTGATTTAAAAAAAAAGTATTGCAATGCAAAAGCCAAACACGTTACTGAAATGGTCTGTTGTTCGATTTCAGTTTAGCAAATGTGAAATTTGTGAGAACAATGTCTTAATCGCATGCATATATCGGAATGTTGTCTACTTAAAACTAGAAGAATGTACGATTTGTTGACTTATTTTTGCTTGTGAACATTAAATTTGCATTTAAATGTAAAAACCACTGCCTTTTATATTTAATCTTTGCTTTTAAATGCATTTAGTTTTGCTTTATCGCACAATTTTATGACTGAAGTTTCAAAATCGATTATTTATTGATTATTTGCTATGAGCCCATAAACGTAACTATAGTTTTGAACACAATCTCTCTGTTTCTCTGTGAAAGTTTGAATTGAAGGAAACTCTGACCGTTATTGCAAATAATCTTTAGAAAATGTTTATACAGTTGAAAAGAGAATAGAAATGAAAAGAGTATTTTATACTTTATTCTTGTTAGATCCTTTTATTTTGGCTTATCACACAATTTATACAAAGTTAGAACAGCCTAAGTAAGATACTTTATTTTAACACACGGATCATTCGCTTTTTTTGTGAAGAATGCTCGGTTAGCTTTATATATAGCATTGGGTATTTCCAGAACAAATTTTGTACCGCTATTCTTGGCATCATATGCTACCTCTGACAGCAGTCTTTGGATATTAGTCATGTCAGCCCTCTGTGAATCAGGTGAAAATAAATTCAGAAATACATAAAGTTTCTCATTTGGCTTTGTTTTCCATTTTTCAAAAGTATTTTCGTATACAGGATCTGTATTAAAGACTTTCTTTATCGTTTCAGAGATTTTATCCTGATCAACATCCCTATATTTAATTAAAAGTAGAATTAGGATGTTGGCTTCCCATTCACTAGCAAATGACATCTCTCTAAAATCTGCCGTATCTTCACATGGTCTGTGAATGCGACCTAAAAAGACAAATAAACAACTAAAACTAAGTAAGACAACTGACATTACTATTTTTGTGCTTCTGGTGTTTATAGCTATAAGTTAACGTCTTAATGTATAAAGTACAGTTTTTCTTTAGTGTGAATAAAAGTTGGATTACAGTACACTCTTAATCATACTAAAAGATGACTTGTGATATGCAAAGGGATCAATGACAATTATATTTTTTTTAAAAGTGCATTTACTCAGTACTTACTAGTACACTCTTCTTGACTTTCAATTCTTCCCAGACTGTATATCTTTTTCTTTTCATCAGGTAGGTAGTATTCGTCATGATTCAAAGGAACTTAAAAAATAAAAAGGTTTATTTATCTAGAAAAAAAGATATGTTTGTAAAACACTGATACCCCTGTATGGCAGATTATGCTGAAGTTACAATTGTTCAAATGCCAGTCAACGGTCTGGGACAAATGGTCAAAACTTTTGTTACCCAAAGGACGGTCTTGTTACAAGGAATAATTCTTTGGAAATTTTAAAGTCTAAGGTCTGACCGTCAGAAACGGCCAAGATAGGTTAAAAAATCTTTTGCAATATAGTGAGCCAAAATCTAAGGTCAATGTCAAAAGATAAAAATGTTTGTACCCAAAAAATTTGATTTTGGGGGTTTGAAGATTCATTGCATTTGGGGAAAAACTTACCAAAATCTTCAGTCTGTTTTCTTTCTTTAATATTGGGTTTTGGTGTCCTTGTGCTCTCTATTGCAAAATTGTTCGAATGTGTGTATGTGCCCAAAAGCGGGTCTAAACAAGAGTAAATAATAATTATAAATAATATTAAATCCAATAATTTTTGAAAACATTTGATTTTGGGGGTTTTAAGATTTATTAGATTTGGAGAAATACTTACCAAAATCTTCAGTCTGTTTTCTTTCTTTAATATCGGGTTTTGGTGTTCTTGTGCTCTTGGTTGCAATATTGTTCGAATGTGTGTTTGTATCCAAAAGCGTTTCTAAACAAGTGTTTGTATCCAAAAGCGTTTCTAAACAAGAGTAAATTATAATTATAATTGTATACTTTGCCGTTCATCCATTACATCTAATAATTTGTGATCAAGTGCTTTCCTGTTCAGCCATTACAGCTAATAATTTGTATTCACGGTTTATGTCCACAAATTGGCCTTTTACGTTTAGTGGTCTATTGAAAATTGACCTTTTCATTTGTATACATTTTTTTGTATTTATATGTTACCTGTTTGTACTGTGGCGTTTTCTAAGTTGTCAGTTTGTTCGTTCTGTATAGCTTCAGGTGACTGGTCTGCATGATATAAGAACCGAAGAAGCCATTAAAAATCTATCTTCAATTCATAGTCTTTGTTATTTTGCAAATTATATCTGCTACTGAATCATGCAAGAACAATATTTCTTGTAGTTATAATAGATCTTTACAAAATATCCAAATGATTTACATCTGCTCTGTTACATGTAAACGGTCATCAGAGTTTTGTGTTTTTAGACTGCACTACCTAAGGATACTTCCGTATGAATATGATTAATCCTGGCTACCTTTTTTCTAATAATGTTCTAGTTTTCATATATTTCAATATTTTTCTTCGTATTTCCATTGTAAAACTTTTATCGCTCATTGTAGCCCCACTCTCATTCTTGCGGCTCATAACTTAAACAAAAACTGGGTATGCTTCTATATAAATTTGATCGATCAAGGCCATGCAATATTTGAGAAGTTTTTAAAAGACTTCATCCTTTACATTTCAATGTAAACTTTGATCATTTTTCCTTATTTGGGAAGCTGCAGAAATGTGGCATTATGGTTTTATATATTATTCGTTGACTATAACGACTAAATATAAAGCCCGACAGTTCTGCAGCTATTATCTGGGGTGCACAATTTGAACAAAACTTTTTTTATACTTTGTCGTGTTTTGATCTTTCAAATAACAGTATAACTTTAAACTTTTCTGGGTCAATGATTCTTGAGACTTTAATTGAAATCCACCTTATTTTGCATTTTCTTGATTATCTCTTTTTGAATATGAACAACATTGAATACCCTTTGATCAAGAATAAAATGTGGCCAGTTCGGTTGAACTTGATCTTGTAGACTGGTTCTTGAGAAGGGGGTTGAAAATATGAATTGTGTTTGACGCACATCCGCAAAAGTACGAATAAAACATCTTTAATATGTAAGTCACCTGATATACTAAGGAGATCTACTAAAATTTAATGTACGTACCTTGATTTACTTTTCGACGTTTTAAAACAATTAACAGAAACACACTTCCGAAAAGAACAATCAGTACAACTACAGCAATAATGACGATGACATAGAGCGACGATTCCGATGATGACTTGCTGGCATCATCCGGCCTGTCTTCCTGCTGGACACTAAGTGTGCAGTAAACAAAAAGAAAATTGCTGCTTTATTTCTGTAAAAATAACTAACAATTTTGATGTGTCACTTCTAAAAATTTTCTTATTCATTGATATAGACACTACTCAATAACAGCTCAGCTCTAGCTGGCAAACTCACTTTTGAGAGGACGTGTTGTTTTCTTCCTTTTCAAAACAGCCAGGATCTACAAAAATATCTTTAGTGAACAGAATCGTCATGTACTATAATGAGGATTTGAAATTTCAGAACATATTCTTTTATTTTACTTTAGTACATCGGATCACTTTGTAAATATATTGTTCGATATGCGTTAGCTAAAATTTCAACATTTATCATTTTGAATTATTTAATAGAAAATAAATTAACATTTTCTTTATTGTTAGTGCATAAAAATCAACACAAAACGCTTACTCGGATTATCTAGTACATTTCTTATACAACAGCTGCATTGTTCTAACAAGAAAATGAAAGAAAGAAAGACAATTTTCAGAATATCTTTACATGTATGTTTGTATTTATAATTATATAAAGATTTTAGTACGCAGTGGCGTAGCACCGTTTTTGAAAGTAGGGGGGGGGGGGGGGGGGCAGCCAGAGAAAATTTTTTTTTACTTACCTGAAAAAGTTGACAAGCAAAAAAAAAAAAAGGAAAAAGTTAAATTGCCCAAAGTCGAAAATCCTATTTCGTGGGGGGTAGGTAAACTTTTTCTCAGTGTCAACTACTTTAAGTACCAATTCTAATACTACATTTTCGGTACATCACTAAGAGTGCGGGGGGCCAACCAGGCTTTCAATTAACATTTCCTATAGTATAAGTAAGGTTGGGGAAAAAAGTGGGGGGGCCAGGCTATTTCATTTCCGGACGATTTCTATTATAAAATCCTTTATACTTTTTGTAAAATTTTATTTTCAGAATGAATATATTGCTTAACGTCACTCTCGAGAATTTTTCACTCCTATGGATTTCAGGTGAATAAATTACATGTATAAGTTATAATGTAGTTAAAGCATGAAATTTATATACCTCTTTCCTTTGCAATAAGATTTAAATAATAAGAGGGTTTCACTTTAATGCAAAACAGTTAACTTCAACCATCGCTCTGTATTGTAGAGCGATTCAGGGTGGGACCAGGAGCAAGGTCTATGAGTAAGCTCCCTCCTATAGGTATACTTTCTTTGTTTTGAGACTTCCGATTTGAGTATGGCTTGCCGGAGTGGGCAGGAGTGGGGTCACGGCTCTACAGTGAGACTTCCCTTTGAGGCAGGGCTCTTTGGCGAGCGAGATTTTCGGTAAGAGTTTCCTATAGTAATAGGTTTCGCTTTAAAACAACCACATTTACTGCTTTAAAGTTTTAAAAGAGAAAATCTTCAGAGGATGTAAATATGTACTGAATCAAAAGTGAATTAAACAAAAACATATTATTTATATTCCAAGTGAAATTAAAAATATAAATATGTATGTACACAATTGAATTAAATAGAAAATAACTTACATAAGTAGAGTGCATTCGACCAGTAAGTAAAAGGGGGACATTTTTTTGTTTAAAGGCGCGCACGCACGAACATCCATTCTTCCAGCTTCACTATTAAACATGGGACACATCCCTTTAAAAGATAACAGAATTAGTCAGAAATAAAATGAAAACTGTTATCAACGACATCGATGCGATGTCCATAAGTTTGTGACAGAAGTAAGAGAAGCATTATATTTTACGAACCTGTTTGGATCCAAACTCTTGGAAGGCATTCTTGCGTCAGTTGGTCTTTTTCGTTTCTCAGACAGTGATAATGATTGGGTGTCTGACATCGTAGTGCACGAGAACTCTCCTCCCAGTCTTCAGAGGTGAGGGGACAGCTCTCCGTGGCTTCAATCTTCACAATGTGTCCCAATATAATGGCTAACGGCAATATATTTAGTAGCATTGCGATCCTTACCAAAAAATTATATCATATGCCGAAGTACACATTTTCCAAACTATCCATCCCTTCCGCTCCCTGCTACAATTAAACATTATAAAATCAATCTGTCTCTCTTTTTTTCCTTAGGAAATTCTTTCAATATAAAAAAAGAAACTCGTAGAAACTTGCAAATCCGTCGCGCATAGTATTGGGGTTTCAATTTGCGTAACTTGTAACATTGTAAACAACAGGCGTTAGAATTTTTGGTCATTTTAACGTTTTGGCTACATGGATTTTTCTGCCAATTTGTACCAATCTTCTATAATGTCCTGGGATGATGTCAAACAAAATTCATTAACAAATTTTCAATATACTGACCGATTTCGACTGTTCGTAAAATTGGAAGCATTCTGTAATATGCCGTGATTTTGACAAGTAACAAGAAAAGATGGAATGTTTGTTAAAGATTTATTATTATATATTTGCATATCCACCGCTCTCTCCCACTATGAACATGTAGCCAGCAACTTTTTTTTCCTTAGGAAATTCTTTCAATATAAAAAAAGAAACTCGTAGAAACTTGCATTTACAGAAAGATTTTTTTAGCAATAGGAAAAAGTGAGAAAAAATTTACCAAACATGTTTTACTTACTCTTCAGAAATAAATCTCCGAAGAAAAGGTTATTTTCTGTGTTAAAATGTATGGAACTGTTTTAAAAATATGATCTGTTAATAATGTGGTTCATAAAGACTTATTTTATTTTGCAATATTTTAATACGGACCAAATCTTATTTTATAAATTCGTCGCAATAGTGACTGTGATAATTGTATTTAAAAAAAATTCTTTATTGTTTTCAAGATAAAATTACACACTAATGATGTATCAAAAAACACAATTTACCCTAAAAATGCATTAAAAATATTTACGAAGTAAAATATACCTGAATTTATGTTAGTGACAAAAACATACGTCCTACTTTCGTTTTTCGAATTTTTAATCAAAACCTGTTCAAAAAATGCACATTGATCAGGGTTCTTGAAACGTTTGTTTACCAATAGAACTCGATCCATTCAGCTGATCTGAACTGAAATATGAATGAAAGAGCTTATCTTTATGCACCGTTATTGGAGTTCAGATCCATACGACTTGAATACGATCGAGTCTAAGGACATTTTAGAACAAAATACCACTTTGAGTGTATGGAGTCGGTTATTATTTTTTGTATCAGCTATATTTCGGAAAAGAAGTTTGAAAAATCATCGTTCTGGTATACATGTATGTTATCTTTAATATGGAAAAACTATCAGTGTCATTTTTATATTTTCAGATATATTAGTTGTAGAAAGATTTGGAAAAGGCATTTCGGGAACCCCTATTTTTCAACTGGCGTCGTAACTTTACAAATAACTATGAATTCTTCTGTTTGAGATAGACAATGGACAAGACGTAAAAAAAGACCTTGACACCTTGTCAGAATGGAATAAATAAAAACCATATTTATCCTTTTGTGTTCAATAATTCAAAATAGAATTAGACATATTATACGATCAATATTTACTGGTCCCAGTATGGAAGTTTTGAATATTTTCTTTAAATTCCCACATCCTAAATGAATTTGAATTCCGAAACTTAATTTAATCCTTACAAAAATAGAAAACCTCTTTTTACACCTCACTGAAATATTAACAGTAGTGAATGAAAAACTTCAGGAGTACTATGCAAGAATATACATGTATTCGAGAAGTTGTGTAAATCAGATGTAGATACTTAAAATTCCAAGGAAGTTTGGAAATCACAAAATGTAGATAAAAATTATTAACATAAAAACTTAAGACTTTTCAACCATTCCACACGATAAAATTAAAGGCAATGCTTTTTGATATCATTGACAGCTGCTTTTTCAATAAAAATGAAACTCGTAAATCTTCACTTACATTAATTGTCATTGGTCATTTGCAAAATTATCTAATAAATATTCTGATTGTACACAAAGTATGCAGTCGTTTTTTAAAAGAAGAGTTTCTGACTGACAATGTCTATGTGGTTTCTGGAGACCAGGGACCTGTTTTACAAAAGAACTTACGACTAGGACCAAAATTTAATTCAACTTAAACTTTCTTATTTACAATGATTCAAAAAATTGTTTTAATCTTTTTAAAAAGAATTTAACAAGATATTTTTAAACTAGCAATTTCAAATAGAACCATTACTTTTACAAAAACTTAACTTTTGGTCTTGTAAGTTCTTTTGTAAAACGGGCCCCAGGTCTTCTTACTGCAAGTGGAATTCCCATGGGTAACAATTGGAACCCGCTATAAGCAGAACTTTTTTGTATTCGTATGAAGAATAAATTATTAAAAATCTTACACACAGAAGAAAACACTTTCTGTGGACTTCAACTCGACATTTAGATCGATATATCGACGACGTATTATCAATTAACAATACCTATTTCCATTTATAGGTCAACATGTATATATTCGTGAGCTTTTTATCAAAGATAACACAGTCTGTTAAATCTCTTTTTTTTTCATTTTTTAAAATTTTACTAGAAAAATACGTGACTGTTAACCTTCAACAAAGCTTTACGATAAACATGATGACTTTAATTTTTCTATCAACTTTTCTTAATTAAGCAGAAATTATAAACCATTATCACCTGCATATAGGGGCTGTCTTAGGTGTTTCGATACGCAAGAACATGTGTGATGAACTAGTTCTCAAATAACGTTCGTAATTGCAAAAACAAATTAATGAAACAAACATGCAACAGCGACATTTAAAGTCATCATTTCATAAGTTATATGGTAGATACAACGACCGTGCATGTCAGCAAATACAATTTATCATTACGTCAAATGATGACTGATGTCTTTCAAACTTATTGTTTTGCCAATACTTACTCACTAAGTTGTTTGCGGATTTTTCCATTATTTTCCGTTCATAACGAAAACAGCATGTTGCGTACGTGATTAGTTGGCAAGGGATGGTCACTCCTCCATGGAATCTGATCCTACTTCTAATATTTTGCAGGTCCGTGTTTCCACTGATACTGATTTGTATTGTTTGAATGAACTTTTGAGCTTGAATTCTGTTCATTATCTCAATATTTATCATTTTTCTGTCAAACATATTCTTTGAGGGGAATTCTTTTACCTCCTTTAGAAAAGGTTGTCCATGAAACTTTAACGTATAAACTTTGAAAGAATAGAAAGAGATATAACCAGATATTTCCAAAATGGACAAATAATCCCGCTGGGCCCATAGAGGGTACCAAGTCACTAATACTAGTACTGGTGTTCACAATTTTTAAAAATATATAGGGTGAAAATTTACTGGTAATTAATCATTATATATTTTTGATAAATGAAACTAAGGTGTGGCCTAAAAAAAACATCAGTACTAATATTACATAGACCGAAAACAAATTATAATTTTTCTTTCGTTCAGTGACCTTGTATAAAATGGGAACTTACCAAGTTCATCCAAAAGAATGACATGTACCGGACACGAATTATGAACCATTTTCAGTCACCTGAAATGAGGTTGGGTCCTGGTCATGTTACACCCTCAGGTCATAAGCAATCTTTGTATAAAATAAGAACCCTCCAAGTTCATCGATAAGAAAAACCTGTACTGAACATAAATTCATAAACTTTTTCAGTGACTTGCACAAATGACTTTGGGTTCAGGTCACGACTCATCTTTGAGTCACAAGCACTTTTTATTGCTGTAGTAGATTTTAATGTTCCTCCGTAAGAAAGATATGGAACGAACATGTTTGCACAGACAGACGGACAAGATGATTCCTATATACTCCCCAAAATACGTTTGCAGGGCACAATATTTTATGGGGAACTACATATACTTAATATATGTCTTTGGCTCTGCTACTAATTTCATTTTAGAAACTCTAAATGGAATTTGGTTTAATGGTTCTGGATAAGTAATTGAAATTGAGATAAGTTCATGGACAACTATGAGATGTTTGTATGAATTCTTTGGTTACTTGATAACCAGAGTTAGGTCAGAGTATCAATGGGAAAATGCATTTCCATTTTATAACCACCAGTTAGGAACACCACCCCACAGGAACCACTGACCCACGGACATATTTCAAAATTTTAAAAATTTCATCATAAATTTTATTCCATCATAAATGGTTGATTAATACCAAAGAGTAGATTTCAAAGCATTATCATATTTTCAGACTAAGTACCCCTGAAAATAACCATTTTGAAAGAGGCACCTTCATCATAAATATTTACTTAGATCATTAGCATATTACCCATCAATGGAAGCATCCTCTTTAAAACGATGCTCTCTGATATGAAAATATCAAAGCAAAGAGACATTTTATGTCCTGTTGAGATGGTTATGAGGATTTTTGCGTTAAAAGCAAAATCTTGAACGAAACAAAGAATTAGAAGAGTGCCTATAAGATTCAGAATCTCGATAAACATTTTGATGTTTTTTAAATGATTCAGTTTATTAAAATCTATGCCCTCGAAGACTTCCTGACATTTTAAGTACTTTGGTTTTATTAATATCTAAATGAAGTTTTGTTTTTAAGATATCTAAGTGAGATATTAACTTGCGATTTATGAAAGATATTACAAAAACCTTACGAAAAACAGGCATTATTTATATAAACATATGGTAATACCGATATAAAAGTTTTTGAAAATTCGTATGATATACGAGTATATGCTATACAAAGACTATTTTATTTATTGTGATTATGTAAAGTAGTTTACATCCTCGTAATCTATTGTCCTGTCGTGTTTTTTTTCTCTCGATGTGTTCAATGCCACACTACCCTGGTACAGACATTTTGTTTAGGAGAAGAGTTATGTGGGGTTCGGGAGGGGAGTTTATCAATGAATACAGAGTGTTTTAGCTCACTTGAGCCACAAATGAGCTTTCTGATCAAAATTTGTCAATTGTTAGTCGTCGTAGTCTGCGTTGTCATTGTAAACTTTTCACAATTTTATCTTCTTCTCCTTAACTTATGCGATTATTCTAACCAAACTTGACACAGAATATCATTGTGTGAATTTGATTCAAATTTGTTCAAAATGGTCTTGCCCTCCTACAAAGGGGAGTTAATTACGAAGTAGAAAAAAATGACATCATTGAAAAATCTTCTCAAGAACCAATGGACCAGGAAACATGAAACTCATGTGGAATCACTGTCGCTTTAAGTTTGTTTTATGACTAATAGGGTCGGATGTAGGGTAGGACCATGATGATTGATCAAAGTCTTACAGGAGTTGATAGTAAAAATCTTAAAAAATCTTCTTCAAAAGGGCAGCAAAGCTATGATAGATAATATTTATTTGAAAGCATTCCCAGGTACTTTAGATTTATGTTTGTTCAAATCATGACCTCCCCTCTCGGAGTTAGGGTGAGGCAAAAATGGACAGTCAAAATTTTTACATAGGAATATTTTGGAAGAAATGTCAAGAACAGCAAAGCCATTGGTTGGTCATATTTATATGGAGAATCCTCAAAAAGTGTAGATTCATGTTTGTTTAGGTCGTGATCTCAAGGGGTAGGGTGGGGGTAATAATGAAAGTTGAAATTTATAGGCAAAAAGTCACAGTAAAAAAAATGTAATCATCTTTAGTGTAGATTCAGTTTTGTATAAATAATTCCCCCTTACCATTTTCCCTTTTAGGAGAAGGTAGGGACCACTTATAGTCTTTTAATACTAAACCGATTTTGCTTTTTTCCTAGCCACAGTGCTAAAGTGAGCTATGTGGTCTCTGGGTCTCTTGTTTGAATATGTCTCATATTTCTCTTTTGATGTACATTGTAAATATTAAATAACTGATTTCATGTTTTCTTTTACCGACATGTCAGTGGGTTCAGTATTTTGTTGTATAATTAAAGGACAAGTTGCTGAAATTTTCCACTTTGCTGAGACACATTGTAAGGTCACCTGAGTCACTCATGTGACCTATTGCTATCCGTTTTCGTCCGTCGTGTGTCGTGCGTCGTGTTATCATTTGAATATTTTCAGCTTCTTCTCTGCAACCGCTCAACGAATTTAAACCAATTTTGGCGCTAAGCACCTATGGGTAAAGGGGAACGTAAATAATGAATTTTATGGTCCCTGCCACCCCGAGGCCTGAGGGATGGGGCCAAAACCATTAAAATTAATGCAATCTATAAAAGTCTTCTTCTTTACTCCTGGACATCAAGCAGTCAAACTGTTGATATGATTGTAATCAGCATTGAGTTTTCTACTAAAATTGTGAAATTCATGGTCCCAGGATTAGTGATTCTGGTGTGAGGGCAGGGCTCTATTGATTATACAGTGAAATTGCATAAATTCTTTGAAAACTTTCTTCTCTGCTCCCGGGCATTAAACTGGGTCAGGGGTTCTGATGTTAGGGCCACAGGCCTTTGGATCGCTTAAATTGTGTGTGTAAAAAAAGATAAAGGTGTGGAACTGTTACACTGGGTATCTAATTTCGCTAATAAAATATTTTTTAATCAAATGCTCTAAAATTCTACTTTCTATTTAAATTTAAATAAACTTACCAAGTACCTTTGAAGAAGGCTGTCTCTTCCAAAATTGTGAATTTCATGACCCCAGGGTCAGGGGTTCTGGTGTTAGGGTGGGGCTCTATTGATAATATAGTGAAAGTACATAAGTACTTATAAATACTTATATTCTTACAAAGTACACAAATTACTTATAAAGTACATAAGTAGTACTTTAAAAATATTCTCCTCAGCTCCTAGTAATTAATCAATGAACTATGTACATAGTTATGATGAGGAAGGATGCTTCTTCCCAATTTGTGAATTTCAGGACCCCTGGGTCAGGGGTTCTGGTGTTAGGGTGGAGCTCTAATGATTATATTGTGAAAATGCACGAATTCTTTGAAAATCTTTTCCTTTGCCCTGGGTAATATGCTAATGATCTAAGTAAATATTTATGATGAAGGTGCCTCTTTCAAAATGGTTATTTTCAGGGGTACTTAGTCTGAAAATATGATAATGCTTTGAAATCTACTCTTTGGTATTAATCAACCATTTATGATGGAATAAAATTTATGATGAAATTTTTAAAATTTTGAAATATGTCCGTGGGTCAGTGGTTCCTGTGGGGTGGTGTTCCTAACTGGTGGTTATAAAATGGAAATGCATTTTCCCATTGATACTCTGACCTAACTCTGGTTATCAAGTAACCAAAGAATTCATACAAACATCTCATAGTTGTCCATGAACTTATCTCAATTTCAATTACTTATCCAGAACCATTAAACCAAATTCCATTTAGAGTTTCTAAAATGAAATTAGTAGCAGAGCCAAAGACATATATTAAGTATATGTAGTTCCCCATAAAATATTGTGCCCTGCAAACGTATTTTGGGGAGTATATAGGAATCATCTTGTCCGTCTGTCTGTGCAAACATGTTCGTTCCATATCTTTCTTACGGAGGAACATTAAAATCTACTACAGCAATAAAAAGTGCTTGTGACTCAAAGATGAGTCGTGACCTGAACCCAAAGTCATTTGTGCAAGTCACTGAAAAAGTTTATGAATTTATGTTCAGTACAGGTTTTTCTTATCGATGAACTTGGAGGGTTCTTATTTTATACAAAGATTGCTTATGACCTGAGGGTGTAACATGACCATGACCCAACCTCATTTCAGGTGACTGAAAATGGTTCATAATTCGTGTCCGGTACATGTCATTCTTTTGGATGAACTTGGTAAGTTCCCATTTTATACAAGGTCACTGAACGAAAGAAAAATTATAATTTGTTTTCGGTCTATGTAATATTAGTACTGATGTTTTTTTTAGGCCACACCTTAGTTTCATTTATCAAAAATATATAATGATTAATTACCAGTAAATTTTCACCCTATATATTTTTAAAAATTGTGAACACCAGTACTAGTATTAGTGACTTGGTACCCTCTATGGGCCCAGCGGGATTATTTGTCCATTTTGGAAATATCTGGTTATATCTCTTTCTATTCTTTCAAAGTTTATACGTTAAAGTTTCATGGACAACCTTTTCTAAAGGAGGTAAAAGAATTCCCCTCAAAGAATATGTTTGACAGAAAAATGATAAATATTGAGATAATGAACAGAATTCAAGCTCAAAAGTTCATTCAAACAATACAAATCAGTATCAGTGGAAACACGGACCTGCAAAATATTAGAAGTAGGATCAGATTCCATGGAGGAGTGACCATCCCTTGCCAACTAATCACGTACGCAACATGCTGTTTTCGTTATGAACGGAAAATAATGGAAAAATCCGCAAACAACTTGGTGAGTAAGTATTGGCAAAACAATAAGTTTGAAAGACATCAGTCATCATTTGACGTAATGATAAATTGTATTTGCTGACATGCACGGTCGTTGTATCTACCATATAACTTATGAAATGATGACTTTAAATGTCGCTGTTGCATGTTTGTTTCATTAATTTGTTTTTGCAATTACGAACGTTATTTGAGAACTAGTTCATCACACATGTTCTTGCGTATCGAAACACCTAAGACAGCCCCTATATGCAGGTGATAATGGTTTATAATTTCTGCTTAATTAAGAAAAGTTGATAGAAAAATTAAAGTCATCATGTTTATCGTAAAGCTTTGTTGAAGGTTAACAGTCACGTATTTTTCTAGTAAAATTTTAAAAAATGAAAAAAAAAGAGATTTAACAGACTGTGTTATCTTTGATAAAAAGCTCACGAATATATACATGTTGACCTATAAATGGAAATAGGTATTGTTAATTGATAATACGTCGTCGATATATCGATCTAAATGTCGAGTTGAAGTCCACAGAAAGTGTTTTCTTCTGTGTGTAAGATTTTTAATAATTTATTCTTCATACGAATACAAAAAAGTTCTGCTTATAGCGGGTTCCAATTGTTACCCATGGGAATTCCACTTGCAGTAAGAAGACCTGGGGCCCGTTTTACAAAAGAACTTACAAGACCAAAAGTTAAGTTTTTGTAAAAGTAATGGTTCTATTTGAAATTGCTAGTTTAAAAATATCTTGTTAAATTCTTTTTAAAAAGATTAAAACAATTTTTTGAATCATTGTATATAAGAAAGTTTAAGTTGAATTAAATTTTGGTCCTAGTCGTAAGTTCTTTTGTAAAACAGGTCCCTGGTCTCCAGAAACCACATAGACATTGTCAGTCAGAAACTCTTCTTTTAAAAAACGACTGCATACTTTGTGTACAATCAGAATATTTATTAGATAATTTTGCAAATGACCAATGACAATTAATGTAAGTGAAGATTTACGAGTTTCATTTTTATTGAAAAAGCAGCTGTCAATGATATCAAAAAGCATTGCCTTTAATTTTATCGTGTGGAATGGTTGAAAAGTCTTAAGTTTTTATGTTAATAATTTTTATCTACATTTTGTGATTTCCAAACTTCCTTGGAATTTTAAGTATCTACATCTGATTTACACAACTTCTCGAATACATGTATATTCTTGCATAGTACTCCTGAAGTTTTTCATTCACTACTGTTAATATTTCAGTGAGGTGTAAAAAGAGGTTTTCTATTTTTGTAAGGATTAAATTAAGTTTCGGAATTCAAATTCATTTAGGATGTGGGAATTTAAAGAAAATATTCAAAACTTCCATACTGGGACCAGTAAATATTGATCGTATAATATGTCTAATTCTATTTTGAATTATTGAACACAAAAGGATAAATATGGTTTTTATTTATTCCATTCTGACAAGGTGTCAAGGTCTTTTTTTACGTCTTGTCCATTGTCTATCTCAAACAGAAGAATTCATAGTTATTTGTAAAGTTACGACGCCAGTTGAAAAATAGGGGTTCCCGAAATGCCTTTTCCAAATCTTTCTACAACTAATATATCTGAAAATATAAAAATGACACTGATAGTTTTTCCATATTAAAGATAACATACATGTATACCAGAACGATGATTTTTCAAACTTCTTTTCCGAAATATAGCTGATACAAAAAATAATAACCGACTCCATACACTCAAAGTGGTATTTTGTTCTAAAATGTCCTTAGACTCGATCGTATTCAAGTCGTATGGATCTGAACTCCAATAACGGTGCATAAAGATAAGCTCTTTCATTCATATTTCAGTTCAGATCAGCTGAATGGATCGAGTTCTATTGGTAAACAAACGTTTCAAGAACCCTGATCAATGTGCATTTTTTGAACAGGTTTTGATTAAAAATTCGAAAAACGAAAGTAGGACGTATGTTTTTGTCACTAACATAAATTCAGGTATATTTTACTTCGTAAATATTTTTAATGCATTTTTAGGGTAAATTGTGTTTTTTGATACATCATTAGTGTGTAATTTTATCTTGAAAACAATAAAGAATTTTTTTAAATACAATTATCACAGTCACTATTGCGACGAATTTATAAAATAAGATTTGGTCCGTATTAAAATATTGCAAAATAAAATAAGTCTTTATGAACCACATTATTAACAGATCATATTTTTAAAACAGTTCCATACATTTTAACACAGAAAATAACCTTTTCTTCGGAGATTTATTTCTGAAGAGTAAGTAAAACATGTTTGGTAAATTTTTTCTCACTTTTTCCTATTGCTAAAAAAATCTTTCTGTAAATGCAAGTTTCTACGAGTTTCTTTTTTTATATTGAAAGAATTTCCTAAGGAAAAAAAGAGAGACAGATTGATTTTATAATGTTTAATTGTAGCAGGGAGCGGAAGGGATGGATAGTTTGGAAAATGTGTACTTCGGCATATGATATAATTTTTTGGTAAGGATCGCAATGCTACTAAATATATTGCCGTTAGCCATTATATTGGGACACATTGTGAAGATTGAAGCCACGGAGAGCTGTCCCCTCACCTCTGAAGACTGGGAGGAGAGTTCTCGTGCACTACAATGTCAGACACCCAATCATTATCACTGTCTGAGAAACGAAAAAGACCAACTGACGCAAGAATGCCTTCCAAGAGTTTGGATCCAAACAGGTTCGTAAAATATAATGCTTCTCTAACTTTTGTGACAAACTTCTCATCGATGTCGTTGATAACAGTTTTCATTTTATTTCTGACTAATTCTGTTATCTTTGAAAGGGATGTGTCCCATGTTTAATAGTGAAGCTGGAAGAATGGATGTTCGTGCGTGCGCGCTTTTAAACAAAAAATGTCCCCCTTTTACTTACTGGTCGAATGCACTCTACTTATGTAAGTTATTTTCTATTTAATTCAGTTGTGTACATACATATTTATATTTCTAATTTCACTTGGAATATAAATAATATGTTTTTGTTTAATTCACTTTTGATTCAGTACATATTTACATTCTCTGAGGATTTTCTTTTTTAAATCTTAACAAACAGTAAATGTGGTTGTTTTAAAGCGAAAAATATCCCTATAGGAAACTCCCCCGAAAATCTCGTTCACGAAAGAGCCTCTCCTCAAAGGGAAGTCTCACTGTAGAGCCATGACTCCACTCGTGCCCACTCCGGCAAGCCATACTCAAATCGGAAGTCTCAAAACAAAGAAAGTCTACCTATGGGAGGGAGCTTACTCATAGAGCTTACTCCTGGTCCCACCCTGAATCGCTCTACAATACAGAGCGATGGTTGAAGTTTTGCCTTAAAGTGAAATCCCACTTTGATGAATTCTTGTTTTTTTTTAATCTTATTGCAAAGAAAAGAGGTATATAAATTTCATGCTTTAACTACATTATAAATTATTCATTGTAATTTTTTATTCATTTGAAATCCAAAGGAGTGAAAAATTCTCGAGAGGGACGTTAAGCAACATACCGTATAAGTGGAAATTTTAGCTAGACGCAAATTAAGCGATTTGTCTTTAAAAATGGTATTTTATTTTTAGCGAGATGTTATTTTAGCAATTTTAAAATGCACATTAAAGAAGCTATTACAAATAAAACACAATTAATTTTTAGCGATATTCTATTTTAGCGATCTCGGCACCATCGCTAATAATGCCAAAATTAAATCCTCGATAAATATTCTACTTATCCGGTATTCATTCTGAAAATAAAATTTTACAAATAATATAAAGGATTGTATAATAGAAATCGTCCGGAAATGAAAAGAAATATGGAGATAACGAACGGTAATCAAGCTCGAAAGACCATTGAAACAATACACCCCGGTAGCACACCAAACACAGACTTCCCACAAAAAATCACAGGTAAGACGTGATCAGGTATTGATAAGAAGTAAACATCCACTGTGTCATGTCTAGGGTAATCGTTAGTCAGAAAAGTGGGTAAAGTCTCTCTTTATAAAACTGTTTGGATAAGCTACTTGTATAGATTTCCAATTCAATTTGCTTTTCAATCTTTGAAACATGCGATGAGGAACATGATAAGAGTAGATTTTAGCGTACTAAAATCTTTATATTATTATAAATACAAACATAAAGATATTCTGTAAATTGTCTTTCTTTCTTTCATTTTCTTGTTAGAACAATGCAGCTGTTGTATAAGAAATGTACTAAATAATCCGAGTAAGCGTTAAGTGTTGATTTTTATGCACTAACAATAAAGAAAACGTTAATTAATTTTCTATTAAATAATTCAAAATGATAAATGTTGAAATTTTAGCTAACGCATATCGAACAATATATTTACTAAGTGATCCGATATACTTAAGTAAAATAAAAGAATATGTTCTGAAATTTCAAATCCTGATTATAGTACATGACGATTCTGTTCACTAAAGATATTTTTGTAGATCCTGGCTGTTTTGAAAAGGAAGAAAACAACACGTCCTCTCAAAAGTGAGTTTGCCAGCTAGAGCTGAGCTGTTATTGAGTAGTGTCTATATCAATAAATAAGAAAATTTTTAGAAGTGACACATCAAAATTGTTAGTTATTTTTACAGAAATAAAGCAGCAATTTTCTTTTTTTTACTGCACACTTAGTGTCCAGCAGGAAGATAGGCCGGATGATGCCAGCAATTCAACATCAAAATCGTCGCTCTATGTCATCGTCATTATTGCTGTAGTTGTACTGATTGTTCTTGTCGGAAGTGTGTTTCTGGTAATTGTTTTAAAACGTCGAATAGTAAATCAAGGTACGTACATTAAATTTTAGTAGATCTCCTTAGTATCTCAGGTGACTTATACATATTAAAGATGTTTTATTCGTACTTTTGCGGATGTGCGTCAAACACAATTCATATTTTCAACCCTTTCTCAAGAACCAGTCCACTAGATCAAGTTCAACCGAACTGGCCACATTTTATTCTTGATCAAAGGGTATTCAATGTTGTTCATATTCAAGAAGAGATAATCAAGAAAAGGCAAAATAAGTTTGATTTCAATTAAAGTCTCAAGAATCATTGACCCAGAAAAGTTATAGTTATATTGTTTATTTGAAGGATCAAAACACGACAAAGTATAGAAAAGGATCACTTCATTATAAATAGGGATCTGACCTATAGGACCGGGCTTGGTTTTATTCTGTACAAAAAGCTTGTCGATTTCCGTTCTGATTAATGACATTAGGCTGAATACATATAACAATTTGTTTTTCCTAAATCTTTATTTCAGTGAGTAGAGATAGGAGGAACCCTTACATTGATTTTTCTGAGTTTGTTATCTCCAGATGTAATAATTGATATTTGTCTTTAATTCTCATTGTGCATAAAGGTAATGTCTACTGTCTCCGAAATTCTATTCTTTATGTCTAGGCTTTTTATCCGCCGTGGATATAATAAAAACTTGTCATTAATGTGTGCAAATTATAAAGACCCAGATGGAATCCAAGGGAGTGCATTTACTGAAATATGTAGCCAAAATCAATGTGATTAAATTCTAAGGAATATATACAATTGAAATTCATCGCAGCTCAATGCTGCCAAGAATACCCGTATTGAGTAACACACAGTGAGTTATTCTTGTCCTCGGAGAAAGTGTGCTTATACTGAGGTTCGTTCCACCTGACTGACAACTGTACATTGGATTGTTACGATTTGATATCTCTTTAGTCTTTCTTATATCAAGAATGGACATGCATATAAAGGGATAGAAAATTGAAGGAAAAATACACAAGTCTATAAAAAAATTAAAATAGTCTTTGAAAAGGCGATATTTAAAACTTTTTAAGTGTTGAACCAGGTGGATTCGAACCCCCGACTTTAAAAAGAGAGTTTCCAAGGTATAAATGTCAGCGCTTATATCAACTGAGCTAGTCTGACTATAAGAATGAATGGCATAAATTTAAAGCAGATTATCAAAATCTGATTTCCTTATTTTTTGTAGGTTTTTTGTGAAGTTCGACCCCAGGGCAGGGGTGCCCCTAAAAAAATCTTATCTTAAATTATTTCTATTACATCCTAACCTATCAAAATATCACAATTTTATTTAGGGGCAGGCCTGCCCTGATGGACTTCAAGGCCAAAATTCATGCAAAAATCAACGCTTTAAAGGACAAAATGGTGTTTCGATCAACTTTGAAGGTTTATTGTTAAGTTGTAAATAATAAATTTTAGGCATAAAATACAAATTAAAAAAATTTAGACATATATACGGTAGAAAACAACAGATAAAGATTGATTTTTAAATGTCACTTTTTCCGGGAAATTGTTCTCTCCTATAGGTCAATTCTTTTGTTAAAGCGAATACATCCTTTCGTTCAAATTGTGCACCCCAGATAAAAGCTGCAGAACTGTCGGGTTATGGTTTTATATTTAGTCGTTATGGTCAACGACTAATATATAAAACCATAATGCTACATTTCTGCAACTTCCCAGGTAAGGAAAAATGATCAAAGTTTACATTGAAATGTAAGGGATAAATTCTTTTAAAAACTTCTCAAATATTGCAGGGCCTTGATCGATCAAATTTATATATGGAAGCATAAGAGGTTTTGTTTAAATTACGAGCCCCAAGAATGAGAGTGCGGCTACAATGAGCGATAAAAGTTTTACAAGGGAAATACGAAGAAAATTTATTTATTTATTTATATTGAAATATATAAAAACTAGAATATAATTAGAAAAAAAGGAAGCCAAGATTAATCATACTCATACGGAAGTATCCTTAGGAAGTGCAGTCTAAAAACACAAAACTCTGGTGACCGTTAACATGTAACAGAGCAGATGTAAATCATTTGGATATATTATATTATATTATATTATATTATATTATATTATATTATATTATATTATATTATATTATATTATATTATATTATATTATTATATTATATTATATTATATTATATTATATTATATTATAACTACAAGAAATATTGTTCTTGCATAATTCAGTAGCAGATATGATTTGCAAAATAACAAAGACTATAAATTGAAGATAGATTTCTAATGGATTCCTCGGTTCTTATATCATGCAGACCATTCACCTGAAGCTTTACAGAACGAACAAACTGACAACTTAGAAAACGTCACACTACAAACAGGTAGCATATAAATATACAAATGAAAAGGTCAATTTTCAATAGACCACTAAACGTAAAGGGCCAATATTTGGAAGTACAAATTATTAAATGTAATAGCTGAACAGCAAAGTACTTGATCACAAATTATTAGATGTAATGGATGAACGGCAAAGTACATTTATAATTATCATTTACTCTTGTTTAGAAACGCCTTTGGATACAAACACTTGTTTAGAAACGCTTTTGGATACAAACACACATTCGAACAATATTGCAACCAAGAGCACAAGAACACCAAAACCCGATATTGAAGAAAGAAAACAGACTGAAGATTTTGGTAAGTATTTCTCCAAATCTTATAAATCTTAAAACCCCCCAAATCAAATGTTTTAAAAAATTATTGGATTTAATATTATTTATAATTATTATTAACTCTTGTTTAGACCCGCTTTTGGGCACATACACACATTCGAACAATTTTGCAATAGAGAGCACAAGGACACCAAAACCCAATATTAAAGAGAGAAAACAGACTGAAGATTTTGGTAAGTATTTCCCCAAATGTAATAAATCTTCAAACCCCCCAAAATCAAATTTTTTGGGTACAATCATTTTTACCTTTTAACATTGACCTTAGATTTTGGCTCACTATTGCAAAAGATACTTTAACCTATCTTGGCCATTTCTGAACGGTCAGACCTTAGACTTTAATATTTCCAAAGAATTATTCCTGGTAACAAGACCGTCCTTTGGGTAACAAAAGTTTTGACCATTTGTCCCAGACCGTTGACTGGCATTTGAACAATTGTAACTTCAGCATAATCTGCCATACAGGGGTATCAGTGTTTTACAAACACATCTTTTTTCTAGATAAATAAACATTTTTCTTTTTTAAGTTCCTTTGAAACATGAAGAATACTACCTACCTGATGAAAAGAAAAAGACATACAGTCTGGGAAGAACTGAAAATGAAGAAGAGTGTACTAGTAAGTACTGAGTAAATGCACTTTTAAAAGTTTTTTTTAATAATTGTCATTGATCCCTTTGCATATCACAAGTCATCTTTTAGTGTGATTAAAAGTGTACTGTAATCCAACTTTTATTCGCACTAAAGAAAAGACTATGTACTTTATACATTAAGACGTTAACTTGTAGCTATAGACACCAGAAGCACAGAGATAGTAATGTCAACTGTCTTACTTAGTTTTAGTTGTTTATTTGTCTTTTTAGGTCGCTTTCAGAGATCATGTGAAGATAGGGCAGATTTTAGAGAGATGTCATTTACAAGTGAAAGGAAATCCAACATCCTAATTCTACTTTTGATTAAATATAGGAATGTTGGTCAAGATAAAATCTCTGAAACGATAAAGGAAGTCTTTAATACATATCCTGTATACGAAAATACTTTTGAAAAATGGAAAACAAAGGCAGATGAAAAACTTTTTATATTTCTTGATTTATTTTCACCTGACTCACAGAGGGCTGACATGACTAAAATCCAAAGACTGCTGTCAGAGGTAGCATATGATGCCAAGAATATCGGTACAAAGTTTGTTCTTGAAATACCCAATTCTATATATCAAGCTTACCGACCATTCTTCTCTGAAACAGCAAATGATCCGTGTTTTAAAGTAAAGTATCTTACTTAGGCTATTCTAGTTTTGTATAAATTGTGTGATAAGCCAATTGCAATAAAAGGTACTAACAAGAATAAAATATAAAATGTTTCTTTTCATCTCTATTTCCTTTTCAACTGTCTAAATGTTATATAAAGATTATTTGCAATAACGGCTAGTTTCCTACAATTCAAACTTTCACAGAGAAACAGAGAAATCTTAAGTTGAGTTCAAAACTACAGAGACGTTTATGAACGTCAAATCAAATGCTCAACAAATTATCGATTTTGAAACTAAAAGCAGAACGAAATGCATTTAAAAGCAAAGACTATATATACTTTGTAAAAAGCAACGGTTTTTGCTAGGGATGTCAAAATATTTATTTTCCTTAGTCGAACATTCAATTGCATTATTCGAACGATAGTCGACTATTCGGAACATTTTTTAAAAAAATCTTATCAATAGCTTATTTATAAATCAAAAAACCCTTTTCGTAAATTTATGTAAAAAGTAGCATTACATTCCTATACAGTGTATTACATACCAATATTCAGAGGAACCTAAGTATTGATAAGATGTATAAATGAAATAGATAATTTACACTTAGTCTAGCAATTAATTCTCCAAAATGTATGAATTCTCGTTAATCAAATTCATAAATTGGTCTGTACATTCTTTCATTCTGGTACGCACAGATGTGTTAGATTCTGTGGTATCTTTTATCTCAAGCTCACCAGGATATATCCTATTGAAATAGGAATGGAAATTATCTAAATGTGAGTTGAAGGCCACAGCAAGTATTTTCTTCTTTTCACGCACAACATTTTGCACAAATTCTGCTTCATATGAATACAAAAATACATGTAGGTCTGCTCATAATGGGGCTCCATTAGTACTCATGGGAATTCCAATAGATTGTTGGAAGACCTGGTCTCCAAAAACGAAATAGATATCTTTGTTAAATTCATTTGTTTAATTTTTTTACCATTCTTTGTTAAACCCAGTTTGTGAAATTTTAGGAAAATTCTTTGTTAAATTCAGTTGTTCTAAATTGTATTTGTGAAATTCATATTTTTGGACTTACAATAAATTCTAAACTTTAAACCTGACTTATCAATTTGACAATTTATTACATGGTATTAAATTTAATTATACATATATTATATATGTATAATATTATATAATTATACACTAAAATGCACATCGTCCAGATGACAAAATTTAAAAATTCACTCTATGAAAGCATTCTTTTTCCGAATTCTCATTTGCTGAACTGACAACAGAAGTTTTCAGTAACTGTTTATATTCGCCGTAATCAAAATGATGCGATATTTATGGTATTTTTTTTAATTTGAAAGGGCAGGCAAGGATGAATATCTAATTAGTTTTAAAAATGTACCTATATAAATTAATTTTCAATTGCGTAAAAACGATTTCAAATCATTGCTAGAATTACATGGGGTAAGTAAACATTTCCGAGAAAATATGAGAGCCGATTTAATGAATAAGCTTGACGAACTTTATTTATGTATAGAAAACGACGACATAGATACGTGTATTCTAAGTTATAGTCACTGTCTCGATACTGTTTTTGGCAAATATTGTAAGAAGGATGTCTCAGTTTCCACTACCAGAAAGACTCAGCAGGAGGACAAACCTTGGTTCAACCCTAGATGTAAGATTTTGTACAGTAAATATATGGATGCACTTAACCATTATAATTCTTTTCATTCTAGTGCTAATTATAATAAACTTATTAAACTAAAACGTGAATACAAAAATTTGGAAAAGAAATTAAAGCGTCAGTACCGAACTTCACAAGGGGATATGGTCCAGGCTTTAAAGAAGAACAATCCAGGCCAATTTTACAAGCATTTCCGCAAGCGGACCAATTCTGAATCGAAAATTTCACTTTCGGATTTCTTTGATCATTTCCGTTCTCTATCTGATGATACACCTGCAAGTTACATCTCTATTGGAACCTATTTTGAAAATCATGAACCTATTTTTGATTCTTTGGATTCTATCATAACAGAAAAAGAAGTGGAAGAATGTACAAAAAAGTTGAAGTGTAATAAAAGTTGTGGAAGTGATTTATTGATCAACGAATATATTTTGTCGTTTAAAGAAATCCTAATACCTGGAATCGTTACCCTCTTCAATAAAGTTTTTGATTCGGGCACATTTCCAAAATTGTGGTCACAAGCAGTTATAATACCTATCCATAAAAAGGGCAGTATATCTGATCCAGGGAACTACAGAGGCATAAGTATTACTAGCAGCCTTGGAAAATTGTTTACATCTATTTTAAATGAAAGGATCGCTTCCTGGAACTCAGAGGAGTCAATTATTACAGATGCACAATTCGGTTTTCAAGCTGGACGCTCTACTGTAGATGCCATATTCTCACTACAAAGTTTGATCGCTCAAAAATTAAATAAAAAACAACGTCTTTACTGTTGCTTCATTGATTACAAAAAAGCTTTCGATACCATTAACCGGGATAAATTATGGCACAAGCTCATCAAACTAGGGATTACTGGAAAACTCATTAGGATCATCCAATCATTATATTCTGATGTTCGAGCCTGTGTGAAACATGCCGGTCAAGTATCGGATATATTCAGTGTTAAAAATGGTTTAATGCAAGGAGAAGTTCTATCACCAATCTTATTCAACATGTATGTGAACGACCTAGAAAATCATTTTATAAGTGAAAATTCACCATCAGTGGAATTGCGAGAGCTCAATTTATTCATTTTAATGTTTGCTGATGATACGGTAATATTCGCCAATTCGCCCGAGGAGTTGCAAGCAATGCTCGATTCCTTGTATCGTTATGTTTCTACATGGGACCTGACCGTAAATGCATCAAAAACCAAGATAATGGTATTTCGAAACAGTGGAACAGTAAATTCGTCATGGACTTACAACGGTGAAATCCTCGAGTGTGTCGATTCTTTCAATTATCTAGGCCTTACATTGTTTTATAATGGTAAATTTACTTCCACACAGAAAAAGCTGGCAGATCAGGGGCGAAAGGCACTTTTTGGACTTAATCGAAATATTCAAATGTTTGAATTTAATGCAGAAACACATTGTCAATTGTTTGATACATATATATTAAGTGTTTTGAATTATGGTTGTGAAATTTGGGGTTTCCATAAATCACCTGAAATAGAGCGCATCCATCTTATGTTTTGTAAAAATTTGTTAGGAGTTAAAAGATCTACATGTAGTTACATGGTTTATCGTGAATTGGGTCGGTATCCATTAATCATATCTAGGAAAATCAGAATTATGAAATACTGGTGTAAATTACTTCATACAAATAACTGTATATTGAAATCTTCTTATGAATATCTATTGCATAATGCAGAAAATAAATTACACTCTAAAATTAATTGGGCAAGGGATGTTAAAGATGAATTGTTTAGAATGGGACTTGGAAATTTTTGGTTTAAGCAAGATTTCATTAATACAACACAGTTTATATCTTTGTACAAGGAAAGACTGTTGGATAATTACCTTCAAGATTGTAATGCTTTTTTCGAAAATTCGACAAAGTGTTTTTTGTACAAACATATTGTGTGTGACAATTTTTTAAAAATCCATGCATATTTGACAAAACCTATTTATTCTAAATTGAAGAAAAATATTACAAGAATAAGGCTATCTTCCCATAACTTAAGTATAGAAGCAGGAAGATATCAGAAAGTTGATAGAAGCAATAGATTATGTCAATTTTGTAATAATCACTGTATAGAGGATGAATACCATTTTTTACTTGAATGTCCTATTTATGAAACTTTAAGGAAAAAATATATCAAACCATATTACTTCAGATCTCCAAATATGTACAAGCTTACTCAGTTACTCAGCTCTCATGATGTTAGGGTTTTAAATGGTTTAGGGAAATTTATTCTCCATGCAATGAAATTAAGAAATAATGAATAATATAATTCATATGTATGCATGTATTATATGCTAAAGTGATTTTTCATGTAAAAATGGAGAATTGGAAAATATTGTATATCTGTTATAAGAAATAATGAATATCCATTTGTATACATGCATTATATACTATATTAATTTTTCATGTAATAATGGAGAATTGGAAAAATATTGTATATCTGTTGGTGTACCAGTATGGGAGTCAGGAAGATGGACACTAGGGGTTCCACCCCCCGCAGACTCTCGCCACTCGTTCATTATATATTTTTGTTTATAAATACTTATGAGCCGTATGGCTTAAAGTTATTGAATAAAGAATTATGTACTATATAAATAAATTGACGGGTTTTTGTTCGAATGACACTTGATGTTAGTATGAAAGTATAGAATTTTACAAAAATTAGATTTTTCTTATGAGAATAATTCGATCCAGAGATCTAATGATTTCATCTCCTGATGACATATATGGGCCAAACAAGCTGTAGAGGAAATAAACATTCCTGTGTATACTTTTATTAGTTAAGGATGTTAATAATGCTCTTCAATTTCCCGATCTTTAAACCCTCGGGGTACCACACATGTAAAAATAAGTCCCACTCCTTCCTACTCTAAATGTTATGCAGAACAATATATAATTTTATTAGTGCTATTGCAAAATGATTTAAAAATCTGGCAATTAATAGAACAATAATGAAGAAAAGTTATGCCCTATTTACCATTTTCTTTTGAATAAATTTTGTTAAATAAAATATGTTAAACAATTATTTACAACGTCAAAAACAAAAATTGTTGTGTGAAGCCTACAGCAATTTCAAAGTAGAATTTATAGTAAAGAATATATGCACACAAGATGTTTTTTTCGAGTGTGTTTCAATACAACAAATGATTCTTCTATACAGTGGCTTCAATACTGACTTCTTCATAGAATTCTTCCTGTCACTTTCTCATCTTCAAAAAACATAATATTAAAACATCTGATTCATGCAACTTTTGTAATTATAAGGAGGATAATGAAACTATTCACCGTGTATTTGTAACGTGTAATGACGTAGTGGATGTATGGAGAAATTTGAGTATGCATATCTATGAGGGTTATTCGAAAATTAAAGTTCACGGACTTCTTCAGATCTTTTTTTATTTGACGTCATATGTTATCCAAATTTGGTAGAAATATTTCAACAATAAATCCAAATGATTTATATTAATTTTGTTTTAATATCAAGATTTATTCAAAGCTTATCTAGAATTTAAAAATGCAAAAATCGGATCGCGGAGCAGGTAAAATTTTAGTAAGTTACAAACAAAAAACTAAATAATGTCTGTAGTCATATTCTCTGTAAACCGGAGCAAAAACGAAAACCTAAAAAATTTAACTAAGAATTGTTACATCAATTCATATTCCAAATTAACATGAACTTTTCAAACAACTACTAATAGAATTGATTTTTATATTAAAAATATTATTTTGGGTGAAATACCACTCACTAAAGATAACACAATTATTAACTCTGTTATATTATATACTAAGCAGTACAGGTTTTGTATAATTTTACTTGCTAATATTACAATGCAAAAAGCCGAACTCTCTTGGTCTAATATATCATTTGAAATTAATATAACATTGAGAGGTGTGTAACAATTTATAACTCTAAACGGTCTTTTTTTGGATAAAAATGGCTCATAGAAGAAAAATTCAAAATATTTGAATCTTTTATTTGATTTTTTTTCAAGTATACATGTATCTGTTTTTGATAATTGCTTTTTATGATCGGTGAACAATGGATGTAGTGAATTCTAAAAAGTAGAGCATTGAAAATTTTCTGTTTAATTCCATTTTAATCCGATATATGTGAGTGGATGTATGAATGTGTATGAGTTAAAATTCTTTACATACCGCTTTGTAGATATTTATTTGAAATTATGTATACGATAATGTAATAAATAAATAAATAGATAAATATTTAAGTCCCTTATTTGTGAAAAACACATGATAAAAAATTTCGACCTTTTCGTCTTCCCTTGGGGACATATCCTCATGTCAACAACCTAAAATCCCCGTTTCCCAAGATCGCTTTAAGAACGTTTAATTGATATAGCTCAATGATTCTGAAGATTTTGTATAAAAAAAACTTATTAACAGACGAAACATGTTAGCCCGCGTGGCGCAGTGTTTAAAAAGTCTGGTCTAGAGTTTTGGAGTAAGGAGCTGCTCCTAACGTCGTGGATACCGGTCCATCGGATTAGACCGTATAAACCGAGGTCCCGTGTCGTAGTAGTAGATGCTCGCACGAAAAAGATCCCTTTCTGTTCAATGGCCTTGAGTGGCAATCAAATGCATTAATTTGTTGTCCTCCACCGGCACGTTTTGGCCTCTCCATATGATTGAAGTATCCTGGAAAAGAACGTTAAATAAAGAAATGAGCCAGACGATCGCCAGACCATTGGACAAACATCAGACACTTTTCTATAAGAAGCTTACTTGAGTCTTCAGGTAAGGAGAGCTAAAACGCCCCATCACCAAAAATGACACTGAATGCAGAATAAAAATTTGAAGCCCATTATCGGTATTTGATGCATCTCATGTGAATTAGAAAATTCTCATAAGGGACATAAAATCATGTTTTTTGGAACTTTCAATTGCTAAGATAAAAATTTAAGGACGTTGATATATGAAGGGTTAAATAAAACGGGACAGAAAAAGGCACATAAATTAAATGGAATGAGCTTTTATTACGATGATATCCGTAAAATATTTGTCGCCGTTATTCCGGATATTTTCATGTTAAATACCCAACAATAACATTGATTTTATGGTAGACCTACAGGATCGAAAGGAGCCAACAATTTCGAGAAAAAAAGGAGGAACCGCAGTCACTTGTTTAAATCCTTTTGATTTAAAAGTAAGTAATCCAACATTTCTTTTTATCTGCCTAGGTCCAGTTCAACCCTAACCAAAAAAAAAAACAAACAAAAAAAAAAAAACGCCATGGTACACTATATAATTGCTAAGATAAAAATTTTAGTACGTTGAAGGGTTGAATACAACGGGACAGAAAAAGACACATGATCTTCTATTACGATGGTATCGGTAAAATGTTTATCGCCGTTATTCCGGAGATTTTCAGGTTAAATACCCAACAATAACATTTATGTATTCTTATGCTTATAGGCAAGTTCACCGCAGCTTTTGATTTTATGGTATACCAGGATCGAAAGGAACCAACAATTTCGAGAAAAAAAGGAGGAACATCAGTCACTTGTTTAAATCCTTTTGATTTAAAAGTAAGTAATCCAACATTTCTTTTTATCTGCCTAGGTCCAGGTCAACCCTAACATCAGAAACCGCTATGGTAAACTATTTATAATTAACTATCGTACCATACAGTAAAAACTTTGGAATTTGATTTACTACAGTAAAACCTTGGAACTTTGATTAATTATAGTAAAATCTTTGGAACTTAGATTTAATATAGGAATAACTTAGAAATTTTGGTTAAATACGATAAATAAATACGGTAAATAAAGATGTTTACTCCCATTCTTTACATTAAATAAATGATATTTCAAGGTTAAAATCCTCGGAGAATTTTTAAAAACTTTTTAAACCCCGTCCCTTACTTTAAAAGAATAATGTACAAGAAATGAATTTCAATGTAACGATTTTCTCTTGCTCTGATTAATATGCATTGAGAATCAATACGTCTGCTTCATCAATTGCAATTTCAGTCAACATGTATTTTTCCAGTTTAAATTAACTCTGTATTTTTTAATTGAGAGGTATGACAAAAACCATCCCCAACCTTCACATATCCACCCCCTAAAACGGCTATATAATAATAACTTTTATTTACTGTAGGGAAAACTTTAGAACGTTGATTTACTAAAGTGAAATCTTTGGAACTTTGATTTACTATAGTGAAAACTTTGGAACTTTGATTTACTATAGTTAAACATAGTAAAGTATAGTAAAATATAGTTTACTATAATATTTTTTGTTAGGGAACTGACAACTGGAAATCAAAACATACCTGTATCACAGTTGTTAAAAAGTGCTATGTCTTACAAAACAATTAATCATTAAAAATAGTGGTGCATAAAATTATACTTCATTGTGCAATTTCTTCGAAGTTTTATACAATATTAATGTCAAGACCCATTTATAAATCGAATGAATGAAATGAAACTGATGCGTCGGGTTTTTCAGTTGTACTAGAAGCGGTTATACATATTAAAAGCATTGCGTCTAAAACGGTGGCTAATAAATATATGAAATTTAAAAAAGAAAAGCGTGAGTTGATTATGATATGGAACTACATTTCTGCAAAAAAAAAAAAAAAAAAGAGCATCGTTTATAGGTAGAACTCAATACATTTATATTACTACGTACGCTTTACAAATTATTTTTTTTTTATCAAACAAGTGAGGCTTTTTTGAAAGTGTATTCACATAGTTATATATTTAATAAAAAAGATATAAACATGTACATGTGTATGAACTCTGCATGATTACAAACAGTTAAGAGGCACATACTTTCTATTTCGCATGGAAACCTTCAAATACGAGGGTCGTTCAGTAAGTAATAGCAATATACTGTATATCATATTAAATGTAGAAATATTTAATTTTATTTTTTCACACTTGAAAATTTCTTTTAAAGAGCTCCTAAACACAGAAATCCCAATAATTTCTCCTATTGTCCCCCAAAGAAATTCACTTTTAAAGTAAACATGCATGATCACTACCCTTTACTGAAAACCGTTTATAAATGATCTCTGCCAGGAAGATAAAAATAAAAGCGTATGTGAAAAACTGAGTTTTTTTTACACAAATCGCGGGAAAAAATATTAAAGCAATATGAGCTACAATTTTGGTGTCGGAAGTTTTTGTTGCAAAATTATGATTAATTATTTCAAGCACAGAGAAAAACGAATATCTATAAACTTTTGTTGCTCATATTTGCAATGAAAAAACTATTTATCAGCTTTGTTCGAAGCAACATTACATTATTGCCGTCCTTTTCAATATTGATTTCTTAAATAGCTCTATATACTTGATCGTGCAAAAGTCTTCCTTCTGAAACAGTTAAGTATTTCATATTAGTCTAATTGAACAAAGGGGTTTAAATTAAATAAATCTTTATCATAATAACAGATTTAAACAACAAAACAAAATCATCAAAAATGGAGTTCATATTGCTTAAAGGGGCATGGACACAGTTTCAGCCAAAAATTTTCATTCCATGTTTACAAATACTTAACTAAGATATTTCAAATGATCATCAAAAATTTGAATTTCAGTTATTGAGCTACAAGACGGATTTAGAGCTCCCAACCCTTGTTATGGAAACAAGGTCCGTGCCATGTTTCTGTTAACATAGGTTAAAATGCTGATATATCTTCATTTAAAACAACTTTTTTGAATAAAGAAGTTCATTCTAAATACAATTAGACAATTTATAGTGATTTGCTGATTGAAGCATATGGGGATAACGAACTTGTCATGATCGGGAAATAACGGAAAAGTTCGTCGTCAATTCAGGGTATAAATAATGGACAAACAATTAGTATGAAAAGCCTCAGTCAGCATTTAACTCAATGATAATTGTATTTGCTGACAAGGTCAATGTATCGACCATAGAACTTACGAAATAATGACTTTAATCGAGACTTCTTATGTTCTTGTTTCATCAACTTGTTTGTCAATTATTTACCTCGTTTTAGAAATTGTTCATACGTAGAGCATGCTCTTGCGTATCGAATTAACTGAGATATATATACTCCGTATGCAGGTGACGAAGGTATATTGATGCATAAGTTAGGGAAGTTGACGATAGAAAAGTTAAAGTCATCACGTTTATCATATAGCTTGGTTGTTAGATTACCATGAACGTCTTTTGCAAGTATAATATCTAAGTATGAAACAAATGTATCTTTTATCTTAAGCTCACTAGGATATATCGTATCGACGTTGGAATGGAAATTACTATTGTTACATGTAATTGACAATACGTCGTCGATATATCTAAACGTCGAGTTAAAGGCCACAGCAAATATTTTCTTTTTTTCATGCATGAAATTCTGCACAAATTCTGCTTCATATGAATATAAAAATAGGTCTGCTAATAACAGAGCGTAATTGGTACCCATGGGAATTCCAATAGATTGTTGGAATACCTGCTCTCCAAACACCACATAGATATTGTCAACCAAAAACTCAAGCATCTCTTTGATGTCAACTTAAAGCTGAACACTACTCGTAAATAGACATAGTCCGCCATATTTCCCGTTCTTCAACGCTCTCCCTACAACCCGTATATAAGGAGAAACTCGCTTATCAATTCAATGTATTTTACTGTAGAGATCCGACGAGTGTAGACGTACACCTTACAATGTGTGCTACTCAATCTCGATGAAATTATCAAATTTTACGTATTTTTTCAAAATTAAAACAAAAGTATCATGGAAAATACGGGTCAATACATTACTTACAAACAGAAAATGCACATAAAAATAAGAAATAAACGCAAAAAATATAAGACCACGAAAGGAGTGATACATGTCGGCCACGAGTTTCGAGTGTGCAATCGGGTGTAACGAAATCAAACGGTTTATATACCCGTCTGAAGGTGCCTATTTATGAGAAGTGTTCAGCTTTAAGAGTACTTGTGTGTGCAATCAGAATGTGTTTTAACAAAATAATTTTGCAAATGACCAATGACCAGGTAAGTAAATTTACGAGCTCCATTTTTATTGAAAAAGCACCTGTAGATGACATCAAAAAGCCTGTACTTTAATTATCGTGGGGAATGGTTGTGTATAAAGTTGAAATGTCGTAAGTATTTAAGCTGTTGATTTTGGTAAAATCTTGTGATTTCAAATTGTTTAAAAATTCTATAAAATTTTTGAGTATCAACATCTGATTCACGCCACTTCTTGAATATATTGTTGCACAGTACTCTTGAAGTTTTTCCTTCACTACTGTCAATATCTTAGTGAGGAGTAACGAAAGAGGCTTGGTTAAACATTTACTGGAACCCGCAATGTATCTTTGTTTGTAAGGATTTTCATGATATTTCGGAATCCAATATATATAGGGTAGTTCAAATTTTCTTTACCTCTGTGGAATTTTAAAAGTATTAAAGTATTAAAAGTATTGACATATGATTTTGAAGAATTTCTTCCTTGGAAAGGGAAGTATGAGTATAAGTAGGATTACCACTTGTAGAATTAAATCCAAGTTCTTATAAAAAAGAATTTATATAATGAGCCTTACAAACGAAGACAATGTTGTTACCTGCTTTGTCGACAGGGACCAGTACGTACTGATCATGTAATCTATCTAATTCTGTTTTCACTTCTGGATTATTGAACACAGAAGGATAGATAGTTTTCATATTGCCCCTCAGTCTTTTAATACGCGACTTTTACATGGATCTGATGCATTTAATCCATTCTGACAAGGTTTCAACATCTTCTCGTTTTGTTTTAAACATGATATTTTCTATATGTAAACAAAAACAAAGCACGAGCCTTATTTACATTATGAAGAATTCTAAGTTCTGTATCTCCTTTGTAAATCAGCAAATGATGTTCAAATTTTTGCATATCATTAGAATTGCCTTAGTTAGGAATTGTAAACATTAAAGTTGATTTTAAAAAATCTCAGTTGAATCTGTCCATGCCCCTTTTAATGATTTGATTATTACATGTATATGAGGAAAACATCTTTAACGCTGTACAGGTTTCAGATGTATTAAATAACCAAAAGAGAAAAAAGGAGAGTTAAGGGGGCCGACTATAGTTTTATTGTGTGAAAACTACAATAGCGAAACTCTTCATTTTTATATCATACATAACTCACATTAACTTCAATGTACATGCAAAGTTTGGGGGAAATCTACCGTCCGGGTATTTTTGAGGGACCGTCTCAAAATGCAGGTACATTTACTATAGGATTATATAGGAAAATGCCAATTTTTAGCATTTTAAAGCAAATTATACAAATACTACAATAGACATTTTGTTCAGACTATAATGTTTGATGAGTAATACTATATTATACAATATATGTAAGAGACACAAAATTCTACCGTCTTGTTACCAGAGGGGGCATCTCAAAATGCAAAAAATTAGCAAATTTTACTATTTTTATAGAGTATTACAAAATATGACACACACAATGGATTCACATGAAAACATAATAAAACTATTGGAGATATTCTCAAATTTCTATGTTTTAAATTTCAAGAGCGTATGTTTACTACTTTTTCTTTAATTATTTTTTTATTACCCCTTTCTTTAAGAGCTACGGATTATCGTAACGTCAAAAACACACTGCAACGACGTCAACCTACCTATCAGCAAAATCAGTTAAATAATCAGTTATATCAATTTGTAATTGCATTTTTATACCTATATTTTCTTCATTTCGTTTAATTTTGATAATTAAGCGAAAAAAGTTGCATTAAAACCGTAAATACGCTTCATTTTACTATGATGCGCGAAATATAGCGCAATGGAAACTATAGTCGGCCCCCTTAACTGAAAAACAACAGTTGACTGGTCGATTGTTATTTGTAGGTACACCACAAAATATCGATTCTGAGTGCCACATGATGTCTGAAAATGCTAGATTTACACTGAAAGACATTGTAAAGACGATAAACATTCACCATCACAGTATTTTATAGAGTTCTGAAAAAGTATACAAAAAACTTAAAATTCTATACCAGATAGGTTATCAAACTTTTCTTTTCTTTTTTTTTTTTTTTTTTTTTTTTTTTTTTACAAATGTTTTTACAAAATAGAAGATTTGATAAATTTGCTTGATGAATTACGAAACATAGGTGGATTTTAAAAGCCGAAAAATAAGATCAATAATAATAATCAATCAATAAAGGTGTAGAATCAAAGAAAAAGTTTCATTTTAGTACGATAAAGAGTAGCAAGAGCTCCAAACACGTTTTATTAGTTTTCATGTATTTCAAGAGGTCAAGTAAAGAATATACATGCATCAAAATGAAGTCCTAGCAAGTGTTACTCTTATGTTCAAACTGCACTGAAAAAAGTTAAACAAATTTCCTGTAATGGGAGTCATAATATCTTCCGAAGGGTAATTTTTCTGTACCTTAAAACGCATTTGCAAATAATTTTCGAGAAATGAAGAAGATTTTGATGAAAAGAAAATATACAAGACTTTTGCATCACCCACATTCGCTTGATCTCAGCCATTGTGGCAAGTTTTTTTTATTTCCCTGAACACATGAAAACAACCAAAGGATATAATATTTTTGAATACCTAAAGATGAGTATACTGAGGATTTATGTTCATGGGTACAAAGACCCAAGACGTATGTAAAGGTAACATGGAATGCCTTAAGAGATTGAAACTAGGAAAAATATGTTTAGGTACTTTTCCTATTTTTAAATGCCACTTTGCAATAATTTATTGAACGACCCCACTTACTAATTATGAATAATTATTTACAGCGAAAGCAGGACATAGGACATGGAACACGCCTGTCAAATAGTACTTGTTTTAATTCTGTGGCAATTCATGGTATCTGAAGGCGTGCTGAAATGTCCAGAAACCACAGAAGATTGGGGTAGGGCATCAATGGCTCTGCAATGTAAAGAACCAAATTACTATCACTGTCTCAGAGACGAAAACGGGACAATAACACAGCAGTGTCTTCAAAGAGTTTGGATACAGCAAAGTATGGAGAAATGTGTATTTATTGGAGGAAGATGAAAGTTAAGATACACATTTTAATCGATGATGGTTAAATATCTTTTTCCAGGTTTGTGTCCAGAATTTTATTTCAAAGATCGACGAATAGATGTATATCAATGCAAATCTAATGAGAACAACTGTCCGAATATAACGTACTGGTCTAACGCTGTTTACGTGTGTATGTTTACTTTTTAATACAAAATCTAGTTTACAAGGAAAATGGTATGTTCAAACACATCTTTTAATACATTATTCGTATTGAAAGAATTTCTATTGTTAAAAGCTTAAAACTAATCAAATGAAACAAATTTAAATCTGTTTTGAGTCAAAAATATCTATTTTGTGATACATGGAAATAGACATTTCCTAAACGCTTCCTTATATATTATTAACTTATTTTTAATTACAAAACATTACAAGTCAAAATATATCTTGTTTTATGTTTGATCTAAAAGCGCTAGAGTCTCATCAGGAGCTTTTAAAACTTTTTTCAACAGATCCTGGATGTTTCAGTGATATCTCAACTGTAGCTCCAAAACCTTCCACGTGAGTTCTCCAATGTTTACTACTTATGGAAACGTCAAACAACGACGATATCCATAGTTATCTTATTTTGCAATTTTTTAAGGAATGTTTTTCAGTTTTTTGTGAATCATTGGTGTGTAAATCACACAAACTGTCACGTTGGCATACTGCACTTCATGAAAACGTGTAAGTCTTTGTGATTTACACACCAGCATTTCACATTAAACTTAAATACGAGGGTTGTCCGTAAAGTTCGTGGACAACATTGATAATTACTGACAAACATTGATTAAATACATGAAACTATTATTTTCACGAAATTCATGTTTCCTTTTATTAATATGCAAGTTTTCAACAAAAACAAAGCACAAATAGTTATATTTTTATCAGATAGAAAAAAGACACACACTAATACCCGGAGTACTAAAACGAAAATCCTTGACGTTACCTGACGTCAAAAGCTTAATACGAGTACATGTGACTTTTTTCAACATAGTCACCGTTTAACTCAATACATTTCTTATGTCGCTTTAACCAGTCATAAAATTGACTGTACACAAAATATTCTGGTTTCATACGTTAAATCATATTTAACAATGCTTATCTACCTGCAATCATCCTACCTCTGTCCGCGTAAAAACGACTTTATTTAAGGAAATACACCAAAGTCACGTTAAGAAATTAACTTTTTATAGCACCCCAATCTCGGAATGATGGTCTTCCTTCACGCATGTCATCCTGTAAACTGTTCCTTCCGTCTGAAAAATTGTATTTTCAACAAACTATTTAAGAACGGCTTTCTATACTATATTTTCCCGACTGTTTACAGCATTTATGGGTCTCTGTTGATGTTTTTCCGATGTCTACGCAGAATTTTATCACTGCTTACTGTTCCACCTATTTCGAAAACGTCCCTTTTTTGCACGATTCCTATCCTGTCTGAATTGATTCTAAGCTCGATTTCTCAGCCACTTCTGAACTCTGAACGTTCAAATTTTGCAGGTTTGTAGTTTTTACTTGTGTCAACCTCATAATGTGAAAGCAATTTGAATTTCCGCAAAATTTTACAAAATACAAATAAAATTTATAAAGTGATAAATAACTTTTTAATTAAAATTTTGCGGTGCTCCGGGTAACCATTCCAAGTATAATAATGAAGCCATTATTGTAATTATTTATTTGAAATTGAATATAATTTTACATTTTGTAATTGAGATTTAGTAAAGGATTATAAACATGTTAATAATAGATATCAATGAGACTATCTTTCTTTAAATTTGAGCTTGTCCACGAACTTTACGGACAACCCTCGTATATTACTTAGACTTACATGTGTAAAAGCACTAAAAATATACTCAATATTTGAATTCCTCACTGCCTTTTATCGTGGCATTTTTCGAACGTCTCTGTAGCCTTATTGTAATGTCACGTTAGCGATAGTTTCTCCGTGCATATATCTAATCGTGATTTAACGAAAAAGGTATTTAAATCAATTTCACAGTTGGCTTACTAGAAAAACACAGCAAATGTAAATTTGTTTTCTGTATTTCTCACACAGATCCTTTTCCATCCTCTTAACAACAACGGCTGAAATAACTACAAAGGACACTGAACCTCCCAAAAATACATCAACAGTAAAGGATGTTTCTAATGGCAACCAACCATATTGATAATAATTATACCTTGTCTAATTGTTATATTTCTCTCTCTCGGAGTAGGAATAATAGTTTTCAAAAGAAGGCACAGATCAGGTGATTTTCTCCGTTCTACTGTAGACAATATTCATGTTATTGTCTGGCAATAGGAAAAGTAATAAAATTAATCTTTTGCATAAAAATATTAGGATAACGTTAAAGCTGACATGAACTCTTAAAAAGGCATCATTTTGCTTGAAAAAATGCAAATATTTTTTTTCAAAAATAAATATTACTCTTGTCTGTAGATGTTGTAAATAAAATTTATGAACATGACTTAACTATATCATTGTTATTATATAACATGCATCATTAAAAAATCTTTCATATTTTGAAGAGATTTTCCTGTGAAAGGAGGGGGCGGGTTTAAAAAAAACATGCATGCCACTCTTCTAAGAATAATTTAAGCAAACATCTGAATAAGATGGGATTTCTTTGTGATGAATTATTTTCAAAAATACGGTATACCAACTTTATTTCTTTTAAAAAGATAGACCTAATATGATTTGATTTAAAGTTATTTATAATTTAATACACAATAAAAGAGTTTGAATCCGTGGTACATGAATGACCAGAATAAGATTTAATGTGAATTATATATCTTGACATACACAGTGTAATATTAATGATTAATAGTCAAAGCATATAGGAAGGGAGAGAAAATTGCCGGTAGGAATTCCACATTCTACTCTTAGCTCTTTTTTTACTCCTCTTGTCAAAATAACTTTTTGTCCAGATTCCTTTCCGGAATCGGAGGAAGGTATTTGAGAAAGTTCTCATTCCTTGTCAAAGTAAAAGTATTATTCAATTTTTGAACAAGTTTCGACATCCCCGTCTGAAAAAATGCGTAGGATTTTTATACCAATTATTGCGTTAAGAGAGAGAGAGAGAGAGAGAGAGAGAGAGAGAGAGAGAGAGAGAGAGAGAGAATAAATAAAAATTATCCTTATTCAACCAGGTTTCAAGTATCCCTAACCTAGCTGTTAAAATTATCTCCTAAAGACCATTGGACAAATATCAGACACGTTTGTACATTAATCGTCTTCCCTCGAGGACACATCCTCATGCGAATTAGAAAATTCTCATAAGGGACATAAAATCAAATTTAATGGAACTTTGCTAAGAAAAAAAAATGTTAGGACGTTGATATATGAAGGGTTTAATAACAAGGGACAGAAAAGACAAAATTTAAATGGAATGATCTTTTATTACGATGATATCGGTTAAATGTTTGTCGCCGTTATTCCGGATATTTTCAGGTTATACCCAACATTAACATTGATTTTATGGTAGACCTATAGGATCGAAAGTAGCGAACAGTTTAGACAAAAAAAAGGTAGGACCAGCGGTCACTTGTTAAAATCCTTTTGATTTAAAAATACGTGATCCAAGTTATTTTTATCTGCCTAAATTCAGGTCAAATAACGACTGGAAATCAAAATATACCTTATTTTGTCTTTTAAACATGTCGTGTCTTGCAAAACAATGAAGCAATTTGTAGTGCATATGATTTTAGACTTCACTGTGCCAAGTCTGATACATTTATCAATCGAATGAGTCAAACAAAACCATGTGCTAGAGGTGGTCACCTCTTTTTTAAGCTATTGCTACTAAAACGGTTGCTATTTTTAAGGAATATGGAATGATGTCATCGATTTAGATATCGAACTGCATTTCTGCATAATGTTTTGAGCATTATTTATAGGGATAAATCATTACATTACACTAAAACGGTTGCTATTTTTAAGGAATGTGGAATGATGTCATCGATTTAGATATCGAACTGCATTTCGGCATAATGTTTTGAGCATTATTTTTAGGGATAAATCATTACATTTATATTCCTACGCTTTACAAATTGATTCTTTTAATTCAACATGTGAGGCTCCTCTCATTATTTTTGAAAGTGTATTTAGTCAGATACTTATACAGTTCGAAAAGATAAACATGTACATGTAAATGAGCTCTGCATGATTACAAACAGTTTTTAGGCACTTTCGATTTCACATGGAAACTTCAAATATCAATCCTTCAAATACGAGGGTCGTTCAATAAGTAATGCAAGATACTGTATATCATGATAAATGTAGAAGTATTTATTTTATTTTTTCACAGTTAAAAGGTTCTATTAAAGAGCTCCTTTGTACAGATATCCCCATGATTTTTCCTCGCAAAGAAATTCCCTTTTAAAATAAGCATAATCGCTACACGTTTACTGAAACCCGTTTATGAATAATATCTCCTAAGAAGATAAAAATGAGAGCGGATGTGAAAACTGTGCTTTTTACACAAATCGCCGAAGAACTCATGATATCATTTTTATACGGGGAAAAAATCCTTAACGCTGTATAGTTTTCAGATGGACTCAATAACCCAAAAAGAAAAAAAAAGGAGTTAAATAAAATATAAAAGTCGACTGGTTGATTGTTATTTATGGATACACCACAAAATATTGATGCGTGTGGCACATACATGTAATGTCTTAAAATAATAGCTTAACATTGATGGGCATAGTTAGGATCATAGATTTTCATAATCACAGCATTTTATAGAATTCTGACAAAGGATAAAAAACTTCTAAATTCTATCAGATAGATTAACGAATTTTTACAAATGTTTTTACAAAGTAGAAGATTTGATAAACTTGATTGCTGAATGACAAATTATAGTGTTTTTTATAGCCAAAAAACACAATAATAAAAAGGAACCAAAGAAATAGGTGTCATTTTTATGGCAAAGAGAAGTAAGGGCTCCACACGTGTATTTAAAGAGATCCAGTAAAGCATGTACATGCATCCAAATGAAACACTATCAAGTTTTACTCTAATTATGTTCAAAATGCACTGAAGAAGCTAAACAGATTTCCTGTAATGGAGGTCCAAATACCAAGTGTAATTTTTTTGTATCTTAGAACGTATTTGAAAATAAGCTTGGAGAAATGAGTAATATTTTGATGATTAAAAAAAGTATACAGGGCTTTTACGTCATCAATATTCGCTAGATCTCAGCCATTGTGAGATCTTTTTATTCCCCAAAACACATGAAAACATGAAACATGAACACAGGAAAACAAACAAAGGAAATGATTTTCATCAGTTGTCTGGGGTATGCCTAAAGAAGGGTATGCTGTGAATTTCTGTTCATGGGTACAAAGACCTAAGACGTGAGTAAAAGGTAACATTGAACGCCTTAAGGGATTGTAACTATTATATCGAATTTGTACTACGTATTTTTTTTTAGATGACACTTTACATTATAATTGAACGACCAAAGTATTAATTATGAATTATGATTTACAGAGTAAACAGGACATGGAACATGCCCGTCAAATACTACTTGCTTTCATTATGTGGCAATTCATTGCATCTGAAGGCGTGCTGAAATGTCCAGAATCCACAGAAGACTGGGGAAGGGCATCAATGGCTCTGCAATGCAAAGACCCAAATTATTATCACTGTCTCAGAGACGAAAACGGGACAATAACACAGCAGTGCCTTCAAAGAGTTTGGATACAGCAAAGTATGAACAAATTTCATGTGCATTAATCGGAGGAAGATGGAAAATAAGAAGATACACATTTTATTTGACGATGATTGCATATTTTTTTTATTCCAGAAATGTGTCCAGAATTTAATTTTAAAGCTCGACGAATAGATGTATATCAATGCAAATCTAACGAGAACAACTGCCCGACTACAACGTACTGGTCTAATGCTGTTTACGTCTGTATGTTTACTTAGATAATTTAATAAACAAAATCTGATAAAGAAAATGATATGTGTACCTTATTTGCATGGAAAGAATGGATTCAATGTTAAAAAAGTACGACTAATTAAATCAAACAAATTTAAAATCCGTCTTGATCACGCAGATAATAGAGCAAAAAATTTTTGTGAATAAATGGAAAAAGACACTTCGTAGACGCTTCCTTACATATTATTAATCCTTTATTTAATTTGATTAAAAACGTCGCATATCAATAATTTTAAATGTTGCTCATCTCAAAAATTTTCATTTTTATTTTGTTTATTCAAAATGAGTTCTGATCAGAATGAACTGTTATATTAAAATATATCAAAATAAAATAGATTGTTAACTAATTTTATTTTTATCGCATGTTTTCTGGCTTAAATGGCACTAAAATTGGCAAATCAATGTAAATTTTTCCGTCTTTGATTAAAAAAAATTGGTATATCAGAAGAAAAATATTTTATCAATAACGATATATATTACAAGTCCAAGTATATCTTGTTTTAAATTGAATCTAAAAACGCTAGAGTCTCATAAGAAACTTTTAAAACTTTTTTCAACAGATCCCGGATGTTTTAATGATATATCATCTGTAGCACCAATAACTACCACGTGAGTTCTGCAATGTTAATTATTTATAGAAGCATCAAACAATGACGATGTCCATAGTTCTCTTACCTTGTAAATTTGTTTTCTGTATATCTCACACAGATCCTTTTCCATTCTCTTAACAACAACGGCTGAAATAACTACAAAGGACAGTGAATCTTCCAAAAATACATCAACAGTAAAGGATGTTTCTAATGGCACACCAAACATACTAATAATAATCATACCTTGTGTAATTGTTATATTTCTCTCTCTCGGAGTAGGAATTATAGTTTTCAAAAGAAGGCACAGATCAGGTGATTTTCTCCGTTCTACTGTAGACAATATTGCTGTTATTGTATAGAAACGGGAAAGTAAAAGATTTTTTCATTACCTAAAAAAATTGGAATGACGTTAATATTTTAACAATATTATACTTTCATGTAAATTACTTGAATCTGATTCGTCGAGAAACATTTGATAAAAAACACTACTACCCGCTGAATAATGAAGCCATGCCCTCCTGCGTAGCAACAGTCAACATTGCTTGACGACGGGTGGTATTACAAAAAATAGCGACTGCGCGGAATTTATGCGCGCACGGTTCACTGTAATATGTATTTGTATAAAACATTCAGTATAATATAATAAATATTGCATGTAGTTGAGTGTAACATTGAAAATTTTCACCCCTCGAAAACCATTGTCAACCTCGGCTGCGCCTCGGTTGACAATGGTTTTCTTGGGGTGAAAATTTTCAATGTTACACTCAACTACATGCAATATTTATATAATGTTGTTTTTTTTTCATGTGATACTTATTGGGCAAAAATGTATTTCCTTAAATATTTTCAGCTACCGGTGGAGGTGAGAGTGCCAACCAACCACCAGAGACGGAACATATGTTACATGTACAAGGTATACGTAAATATATTTACATTCGCTGTGTTTTTTCTACTAAGCCAACTGTGAAATTGATTTGAAAACCAAATTCATGTATACCCACGCGTTCAAATATACACGGAGAAACGTGCGTTAACGTGACGTCACAATGAGACTGCAGCGACGTTTGTAAAAATGCAACAATATAGGGCAGGGAGAAATTCAAATATTGAGTATATTTTACTTGCTTCCAAACATGTAAAATGTATATATAAGGAATGTTTTTAAGTTTTGTGTGAATTATTGGTGTGAGAATCACACAGACTTGCACGTAGGCATATTTTTCATGAAGCGCTAGCGCGCTTCATGAAATATGCCAAGGTGACAAGTCTGTGTGATTCACAAACCAATAACTCACACAAAACTTAAAAACATTCCTTAAGTAGTCCCGATCAGAGAAAAAATATCTTTTTTATCAGTTACTTATAATTCATGGTTAATTGGTTATGAAACTTACAGTTATTCACAATTGAGAGAAAAAACTTGGCAATCTATAAAAGTTAAAAATATTACACTATCATTAAGTTCCTTGTAAAATCGACATCGTTTTGGCTTTATGTAAATGAAATAATCATGAAAATGGATCTTTAAAACTGTTTTTTTTCACCAACCACAAATGATTCTTTTGATATGACTACGTATTGTGCAAATAGTAACATTTTCAGCGACGTCTGGGTTAAATAATGTTCCTGACTTAGGAGAAAGAGGCCACCAATCATCAGAGACAGAGAATGTGTTACGAGGTATGTATATAAGTCACCACCAGAGTAAAAAAAATATCTTTTTATCGGTCTCTAATAAAAATGAAACTTATCGAAGTTACTGTAATAGAAATTCAATATTTAGAAACAAATTTTTGCAATGCATGGAGGATAAAAATACTAGATAATGGATCCTTAGAATAAGTTGTCTATTCGACCAATAGCAAAAGTAATAGATTTAAAATGTCAGTATATAAAAATATTTGGAAAACATGATATTCGTATGTTTAAGGAAGAAGCTTATTTCAGCATTTTTTATACGATATAACATAATTTGCAGCGATATGATTTATAAAAAAGCGTAAACCGCCCAAGTTATGTTATATCGTGTAACATAGGTTCAAAAAAGCTTCATTCCTTATTATTTAATTTCAGTGTAGACAATTAGACAATTTTCCCTCAAAAATTGATTCAAACTGAGCATATATTTTAAAAATAACATCAAGAGTAATACGTTGTTGATGTAATTTAATTTGACGTAGGCAACTTATGTTATACGATATAGATTCAATCTTTTATTCAATCAAAAGACCCATAACAACCAAAGTTAAGGTATACTTAAGGAATCACTGTCTAGTTTTGAGAGTATGCCAGGGCATCAACAATAGTGGGAAACATGGGATAATTTGCATAACGGGCGAGGTCTTGTCACAGGCAATACACATGTGTAATATGAAAGCCCTATCTTTGTTATTCCAAAGACATGACCAAGGTTAAACTTTTGTGACAGAACTACAGACTGACAGACGAATGAGATTTAGTGTCCCCTCGCTTTCGCGAAAGGTAAAGATAAGGATGATTGTTTTTGCTTGGACAAATCTACAACGAAGCAATGAATTATATACATAATCGTAAGGTTTATACTTCACTCTTTTATTAAATCTAATTGATTGAATGATATGATATTTTTATTATTACATGTATTATAACAGATGAGTCTTCTTAACAATTGACGAAAGAATATCAATAATGGCCGATGAAAAGCAATGTCCCGTGCCGAAGCGTAAAACAATAATTGTACTTTGCGAGCCGCAAATCAGCTTCTTGTTGTGACCATTATCTTTTTCTAACAACAGGTTTAACTCATAAACACAAAAATGGGTATATTGACCATTAAAGACGGATGGAGAGCTGTTGGAATGTTGATAACTGGACCATCTGTACGAAACGTTTTACTCTCTTTTATTTCAGCGTATATTTGTCCTTGATATTATTTATATCACTTTAAAAAATTAACAACCAGTATAAAAAACATTTAAACACTTAAAGTTAAAAAGGTTGTGCATCATTTTCATCGCCGACTCATCACAATTTGAAAATTTTGGACAAAATTTAACCAACCCGGAAGTGACCTAGATCTTAGTCTTAGACCAAGGTTTTATGTTACACTCAGGTTAAAATGTATTACATGGTCATGAACAACTTTAGTAACATGTAAATCAACAAATTCAATGGTAAGGAAGTGGTAAGAAATTGGTGCTCAAGGCAGTCCAATATCATCTCAAACAGTTTGAATCATCTCTAAAATCGAGGTACACAAGCTTAATTCGTACACTTGTGCCAGTCAAATGTAAACACGATTCATAAATTCTAACTCTTTATGGAAGAGAGGGGGCTTTTTCATACAATTTCAACGGTATAGAAAGAACCATGCCATAGGTGTGGCAGCAGTTATATCATTCAATTGTTTCCATGTTTCAGAAAAAAGCCGTCCAAACATTGACAGTTACAACGAAAGGAGTAATAATGCCAACACTAACATTTCAAGAAAAGAAGGTAGAAATATCCTCATACATGTTATACTTAATACAAAAATTCAAAAAGAACTTTTTTTCCTGACATACGTGTATAGATATAAAAAAAGGTGACAGAAATTACTTTTTAAAGTCATGTTTAATACTTGTAAATTTAATGACCTGTCATAATTACGTTCATCTGATACAACACACTCTCGAATTATAAATTTATTATACTCACATTTTATACCCTATAAAATTGCATTTATATAGTATTATAAAACAAGTAATATATGTTATAGATAATAATCACAGACCAGATCTAAGTGATGATTCTACAACCCTTGACAAACAATTAAATGGTTTGTATGCTTATTTCATATCATAATTGTAACTTTCTACAATTTCACTAGTCGTTTTTGTGGCGTAATTTGAAATGAATTTTTTATTTTATTTAGTCTAACTTTTAGAAAAATAAATAATCCTGATAATTTCCATCCTCAACTAGTAAATTCTTTAAATATGAAAATAGAAACCAAACTATGTTGTTTTTTTTTAATTAACATTTTACATGTTCTAACTTCTTAGAACAGGCCTGGGGGCCTTAAACTTAGACGAGCTCACTTTGATCTCAGTCTCACTTTTTCCAAAGGAATATATAGTGGAAAAGTGAGACTGAGATCAAAAGTGAGCTCGTCTAAGTTTTATGGCCCCCAGTCGCCCGCTTGGCTCAGTTGTTAGATTATTGCTCTAGAATCATGTAGTAAGTAGTTAATCCTTACGTACAAGGTTCGAATCCCATTGTGGGACGTGGAGACCGGTCCTTCCGAAGAGACAGTAAAAACCTAGGTCCCGCGTTGCAGTAGGTGCTGGGACGAATAAGAACCCTCCCTGCTCAATGGCCCTGAGTGCCGAGTAAAGGACAAAATTTGCAGCTCTCAATCGTCAAGTGTTGGCGTCTCCATATGAGTGAAAGTTCCTCGAGAGGGGCGTTAAAACTATCAAACGACTAGATACTTGCTCACAGATCAACAACTAATAAACACAAATCCTATAATCCTTTGGTAGATTTACAATGTATGATGATATATGGTATCAAAAATACTTAATAAAACATATTTTATATAATTTTAATTTTATTTTATTAAATCTAAAATTTAAAATGTCCAATTGACTCTTAATTTGTTATTTTTAGGTCATATATATAGGGAAATATAAATTTTAATTTTAGATCTCATTGAAAAGATTAAAGAAAATAAAGAGGGAAACAAAAGAATTGTTTTTATTCCCACGCACGCAACAGTGGATGAAACCAAAATAACAAAGGCAGCACAGATGTTGGATGAAAACGCCAAACCTGAAAGTGATTTTAACAAATGGATGATAAACAAATCAGAAGGAATGTACATTTTTAGAGACTGGGTACTCTCAGGTCAACAAATAAGCATTGAGGAATTAAAGAGAACACTTATTAAAATTTTACATACTGTCATTGAGAAAGACGCAAAATTCATCATTTTGTTCCCCTTATCAATTTGGAGAAAAGATCAAAACCTAGTAGAAATATTAAGAGAGTGTCCACTTTTTAAGATATTATATTAAATAAAGATGAACTTATGAATAATTACTAATTAGCAATGTTTTGATGTAATTTTTTGTTCTTTTTCAATATTTAATATGAATTTGTGCGGAAATATATAGGTTTGTATGTCATTGTTTAAAAAAATTGTGATGTGAATCTCCAGTTTATTTTTTTTTCAAATTAATTATTTTTGTTTTTGAAAAGATACATATATACGTGTAATTTTGACCTCTTAGTTGACCTAGATATTTTATTAGGTATTACCACAAAGCTGGTAAATCGACAGTATGCTAATAATAAAGTTCAAACAAAATTTTTATTTTCTTTTATCAATTAAAAATATTCGTTTTCACACAAAAAAACTTTGTACTCGAAGTAAAAGACATCATACTGTATTACACATCTGTTCCCTGACGTATTTTGTTCTCTGAGGTACTAATTTTTTTAACTGATTTAATTTCTCTACACAAGCCCCTGTGCCTTGACTAAAAACGTCAAATCACTTTCCTGTATGCTATTTCGATGAGTGCATGTACACCCTAAGATCTTCAATACAACGCGCCGAAAAACCACTTGACGGTAATAAATGTGTTAATGTAGGACGACGAAAAATATCCTTCCATATCTTCAGTTATTTTAATGATTTTTTTTTTTAAAACTAAAAACCGTTCACGGTAGCCTAGTGGTAGAGCGTTCGCTTCGTGATCGGGAGGCCCGGGTTCGATTCTCGATCGCGGCGCCGCGTCATACCTAAGACGTAAACATAGGTAGTGACTGTTCCTTCGCCAAGCGCTCGGCACTAGAAGTGAAAGTCACGGGTCTTTCGGATATGACCTTAAAAACGTAGGTCCCGTGTCACGGTAGGCGTTGGCACGATAAAGAACCCTCACTGCTCAATGGCCCTGAGTGCCGAGTATAGGTCTAAATTTGAAGCCCTTCACCGTCATCGGTGACGTCTCCATATGAGTGAAAAATTCTCAAGAGGGACGTTAAACAATATATAATCATAATCATTTAAAACCAAAATGTCGATAAAAACTAATATACACAATAATTAATGCAGGTTACAAATACACGTGGTAACACTTGACGCACGGGTAATCAAAACCCATGGCCCCATGGCCCACGTGTTTTGATAGAAGAAACATGTAGCGTTGGCCATTAAAACAGCTTTTTAACAAATACAGGTTATTATCTGTCGATTAATTTGAATTAAATCAAAGCGTGATAATCAAAATAATTATATGACAAGTATGGTACTACTCGTAATTACTGAAATGACCATGTACTGCAAGTACATGTATATAAACCTATCGTAGTCTATTCTCAAATTTCCAAATAAAGAAAGGAAATTATTGAAAAATATTCACTGTTTCTTGAATTAACGGATTTATTAACACCGTGAATATAGCGAATATTAACATCGCGAGTTATTTCCCCCTATACAGTACTATAAACAAAACTGTTGATAATCTTGTTTCATCAATGTGTTTGTTAGTAACTTACCTTGTTTTAGAATCATACGTAGGACACGCTCTTGCATATCATATCGATTGAGATAAAAAACCCATATGCAGATTATAAAGGTATACTGCTGAATAGTATGGAAAGCGTACCGTTAAAAAGTTAAAGTCGTCACGTTTATCTTAAAGCATTATTATTTGATCACCATTAATGTTCTTTTCTTGTAAAATATTCAAATATGAAATAGATGAGTCATACGTTGTGGTATCTTTAATTTCAAGCTCACTGTATGTATTGTGTCGACATATGAATAGAATGAAACATATAGAGATAACCATCAAAATCCATAAAACAATACAAAATAGCAGAGCAACCACGGACCTCAAAAACATCAGAGGTGGGATTAGGTGCCATATAGGAGTGAGCATCCAATGCCGACCTGTCACATCCGCCATATTGTCCTTGTCATGACCGGGAAATAACGGGAAAATCTTTCATCAAATTAGTGCATAGATAATTGACTAATAATAAGTATGAAAAACGTCAGTCAGCATAAAAAAATTGACTATAACTATTGGTAATTCATAATACGTCGTCAATATATCTAAATATCTTGTTTTAGGCCCGTAGGAAGCCATTTCAATTGGGGGTGGGCACAGCCATATGTTTTCATTTGGGGACAGAATCAACTGCCAAAAATTTCTTGGCAATCGAAAATGGTCATCAAACGTGTTTTTATGTTTTCTATAGTATATTTCATATCGGCATTCCCCTTGCCCCCTTCGGTTCCTACAACCATGTGTTGAAGACCACAGCAATATAAAAAAAACCCACAGTGACTGTGATTTTTAAGAAATGTATTTTGCTTAAATACTTACCATGTTTACCTGGATTAAGGTCCAAAAATATTTTGAGGTGATGTACAAGTATTTTGAACAAATATGAGTTTCTTCAATTTCAAATTTAATCCCGGCCTAAGGATGGTTATTAACTTTTTTGATTTTGTAACATGGACCTTCTCAAATTGACCTCAGCAAAGAGTAACGACACATAGGCTGAAATAGGTGTATGCCTAAAGTTCCACAATCACTACATTATATAATGTCTGCCTCCTTGCTCTTGTCGAATAGACTTGGCGTGGAACCATAACACGCCCTAACGTTATCAACATTCTATGCCAATTATGCACTTCTACACTATGAAGTATCACCTCGGATAATGAAAGTCCTTAGATCATGTCCAAATGACATTCTTAAAATTTTTCCCAGTCGATATCATGTCTTAAGGAAGCGTATTTTGAAGCTTGATCTTCATAAATTTTGCATAACAAAGTTGTGGATTGAAATCAAGATAGTGTTTCTTTCCTTTGACTTTAATCCTACTAAGATAACAATAGCTTGCTGTCAGAATTTTTGTTCACATGTAACTTTGCACCATTTATGAGTTTTTTTTTATATATATCTGTTGAAGAAATGTTTCCCGGTTTATAATACTAAGAGCGATAAATAGACGGAGAGATAGCTACGGTCCAACTAGCATACCAAATACTTTTTTAAAATACCGAAAATTTTCGCAGGCACCATTTCGCATCCATGGAAAGACAAAGCTGTCCATGATCGTTAATCATAATTCATTGGAACAAACTACTGCTCAATGGAAAACAAAGAATAAGAGCTAAAAAGAGTTTTAAACCTTAGAAAATAAAGTTTACTTATCTAACAAATCAAAATTAATTCTGGAGATTGCCATCATATGACTTGTTTCGAATTACCTGTGTTTTATATGAATGCTAGTAATTTTGGTTCTCAAATGTATATCGAATAATTGATATTTTGATTTTTTATTAGTAACTTTACTAACTTTACTAATTATTATTAATTGTAAACGGAAGGGGGGGGGGGGCATAAATCCAAGTAAAACCTGTTTAACGTAGCATATTCTATCATATCCCAAGAAGAGAGATAATTTATTTATTTTTCTTTTTTTGACTTGCTTTTGACCCTAGATCATCTGAAATTTTAATCAAAAGATTACACGATCTGTAGTCCTGTTATTTATATACCAAGTATCAATTGAAAATGATACTTTTCACAGTAAAACATTTCAAATGATATCTTCACTCTAAGCAAAGAACTCGAAATTTTCATCCACTTCACGAAGAGAAATTACACTATGTATTAAGGTATCAAATAAAGAGACTGCACCTCGGAGTAATAATTGCTGTCTTGCGGGACAATAAACTTTCTATCGTCCTCATAACCTGTAAATAGGTGTGTATACTTTATAACATACTGAGTATTGATTTTCTTTTTAAAGATATCATAACGACAAACAAATTGCGGAAACAAGAATATCAGTAGTCTCATCATTTCGTAAGTTTTATGGTCGATACAATGACCTTGTAAGCAAATACAGTTTATCATCAAAGCAATTGCTAATTGACGTTTTTTTATACGTAATGTGAGGTCATTATATACAAACTGAATTGTCGTTGGATTTTTCCGTTATTTTCCTATCACGACAAAGAGCACAAGGTGGGTGTGACCGGTCGGCAGGGGATGCTCACTCCTCCGTGGCACCTGATCCCACCTCTGTTGCTTTGGAGGTATGTGTTTGCTCTGCTCCTATTTTGTATTATTTTATGGACTTTTAAGATTGAGTACTGTCCGATATCTCAATATGTAACATTGCATTTATGTGGGGACGTTGTTTTCAATATGAAGTTAAGTGATTAAAACAGAAAACATTCAGGACCTTAAATTTTTTTTTGAAGAATAATATAAAAAAAAATAATAAAAAAACAAACCTGAAGATGGTTTTCCAAACCCTGAAAACAAAGAAGGGTACGTACTGAGTACTTAACTTTATTTATTGTCATATAATGTGTACCTTATTTTCTTCTACTTTAATAGAAATGCAAAACAGCTATTTTAATTCTATAGCAGGCACCCGGAATCATGAAACATCTGAAGGTGAAATCACAATCTCTGTTTGATAATAAATTGTAGTAGTCAAGCAGACAAAATTTTAAATATTTTCAATACCGCTTCTCAGAAATTTTATCTGCAAATTTCTTAATAAATTCCATAATTAATGAATATTTTATAGGTGATCGAAAATTTGACTTAAGCCTAAGTTTGTTTCATGTTCCTTGGGCCTGATATAAATATATAAAAGAATGTACTACTAAGAGGTTGATCGAAGGGAAAAGTTAGTCTAACTAAGATTCCTTCAACGTATCAATGGCTATATCTTTCAAGTCCTATCTCCTACTAAGCACCCATTTTGAACTAGTTTCGAAAATTGCTCGATTAACCAATAGGCTTAAGTCACACAAACGTGCTGAAACGTATCCTTCTAAAACGGAAGTAAAACTGGACAGTTATGTTTTTATTTGTTTGATTTAATAACAAGGTAGTATTTAATAGTTTCCTGATTTACCTACCTCGTTCGTACAAATTAAAACATATTGAAATCCTAGATAAGTTGAATTTTTTTATTCAAAGCATTCAGCTTCTACTGCATGAGATCAATAAACATTTAAATATACTGATAAAACGTTTTCTATAAACCACATAAGTTAAAAGTCCCAACGATATATATAGGCTGGTTGTCAGACAAACAATTCAAAGCCAAAACAATCAAGTACATCTGAAACAAAGAAATTATTTGTTCTCATAAGGTAAGTTTACCTCTACTCATTAAGAGAAATTTAACTGAAATTGCTCTGAATCACATTATCTATACAAATTGATTTTGTGAATAATGAAATGAATCTAAATGAAATGCACATTCACAAATCGATCTGAAACCGAAAGGAGGCCATGTTTGCATAGTAAATAAAATCATTACTGTAAACTAGATAACGATTGATAAACCCTTCTTTTTTTTCAAATCAAATTAAGAATGACACTCATAAGCTCAATATTTTACATTCTAAATTGGATAAGAAATGGTCTTTCTTTCTCTTGCAAAACACTTATTAAATGAAAACAAATTTTTAAGATTTGACTCAATACAAGCTAAGCAATTGTAAAAGTAAATAAAAAGTAACCAGATTATTGATATATTCTTGTCCCCCGCTTTCGTGAAAGCGAGGGGACATTGAATCTCATTCGTCTGTCCGTCAGTCTGTCAATTTGTCCGTCCGTCACAAAAACTTTAACCTTGCCAATAAGTTTTAATTTAGAGGAGCTATGACTTTCATATTTCACATGTGTATTCCTTAGGACAAGATCTTTCCTTGAGTAAAACCAAATTTGACATTTTGAACTTGACCTTAGAGTTTGACTAATTCTTTCTCAAAAATTAAAAACTTTTACTTTGGCCATATCTTTTGAATGGTAGAAACGAGGACTTTCACATTTTATGCATGTTTTTTTTGTGGCAAAGCCTTTTATTGGTTATCAACAGTTTTGACTTTTTGACCTTGACCTTGGAGAATTCCGAACTTATGAAAAAACTTTAACCTTGACCATGACTTTTGAATGGTCAGGGCTATAGCTATCTTACGTTAAAAATGTAATCCTTGTGAAAAGACCTTTCATTAGATATTAAGAACTTTGACTCTCTGACCTTGACCTTGGAGTTTGACCTACTTTTAAAAAACTTTGACCTTGGTTACAACTTTTGAACATAAGATACTAGGACTTTAATAATTCACATAATATGTATATTTTTGGCAAGTCCTTTCATTGGATACAAACAACTTTGACCTTTCGACCTTGACCTTGGAGATTTCCGTACTAAGGAAAAAACTTTAACCATGACAATAACTTTTGATTGTTAAGGGCTAGGGCTTTTATACTTCATATATGTAATCCTTGTGAGAAGACCTTTCATTAAATACCAAGAACTTTGATCCTTTGACCTTGGAGATTGACCTACTTTTCAAAAACTTTTAACTTGGCCATAACTATTGAACGGTTAGGGTTTTTATCCTTCAAAAAATGTATAACTTGTGACCTTTCTTAAAAAATCAACAACTCTTTTTACCTTGAAGTTTGACCTACCTTACAAAAATTTATCCTTGACCATAACTTTTGAACAGGTGGTGCCAGGGATTTTGTATTTCACAATCGTAATTCTTGTCTGTAATAGTATATTTCATTTGCATTTAAGAAAAATTAAATCTTCGTTATGTTGCCATACGGGGTCATCAGTGTTTCACAAACACATCTTGTTCTTTATATTGAGAAGAGATAGGACTTTCATATTTGACATGTGCATTACCTGTGCCAAGATATTTCCGAACATACTATGATTTCTTATCCTTTCACCTTCACGATTGACCTTATTTAAAAAAAATCAACTTCAGTGATAATTTCTAAATACATGACATATGAAAGGGTGTTCATATTAGACACAATATGCCATAAAAAATAAAATGACATCTCATCCACAAAGACACCGAAAGCGGGGGACCACAATTCTTTTAATGTGCTTGTTATTACATGTACAGTTCAACAGTCGGCATTCATTCGATGAATAATTTTAAATGTTTATTTATGAAAATGATTGTTTTCACCAATTATGCCATTATTTCGTACAACGACATAACTATTGAGTCACATCCTACGACTTAAATACAAGCAAAAGGAAAGTAAAAGAAAATGGCATAAACAGAAAAATAATATTTTCTATGTAAGTCAGTATGAGCACTCCTGAAAATATTAAATCTTTTCCTAGCCCATGAAATAATTTCTATACCTAAAAGCAAGACATTGAATATTCTCTTTATTATCTTTTACATAGTTTTAAAGTAAAACGTTCATACGGCGCTTAAGGGTAGACAGGGAACATGTCACATGACTAAAAAGACATATTACGTCATAATCGGTAATGATATACATGTTAAACGTTGTTAAAATCAACAGTTATTGTGTAATTTTATTCTAAATTCTAAAATTGTTTTTAAAACATTTAATTTTAGAAATTATTAATAAAATTTTTAAAGATCTTGCCATCATTTAGATATTGTGAAGTTGCACAATCTGCACATTTGTTTCTCTTTACCCTGCAGTCTGACGTCAGTGACGTCATAGACGTAGTGTTTGAATTCTCAGTGCAGCGATATCAAGTACACACAACCGTCATGATCAGTTTTATTTAAGGAATGAAGCTTATTTCAACTTATGTTATACGATATAACATAACTTGGGGCAGCTTACGCTTTATAAAGCGCGAAGCGGTTTATAAAAAAGCGTAAACTGCACCAAGTTATGTTATATCGTATAACATAAGTTGAAATAAGCTATATGCCTTATAATTTAATTTCAATGTAGACAATAAGACAATTTTTCCATTTTTTCCTTCGCTAAAAGGCTTCAAATATCGCATATTTTCAAACTTAACGTCAAGCGGAGTACATGTAATACGTTTTTGACGTAACTCATTGTGACGTAGGCAAGTTATGTTATACAAAAAGGATAAAACCGTTTAACCAATCAAATGACGTGTTAAAACTAAAATTAAATTATTTAATTATAAACAGGTCACAGTCAATGTATCGTGATAAATTTCTGAAGCAGATTTTTTTAATTAATATTTTTTCGTGTTTAGTAGCAGAGATTCTCTCTATTTAGATAATTTTGAATTTTTTTGTTTTCGTGTGACGTCACAATTGATTTCCCGCACTCGGAAATTTAAAAAATGAGTAAATTGTAATCAGGGGTTAATGAAATAAATAATACTGAATAAGTGGCATCTTAAACAGTAATATATTGTTGATACAATTTTATTCAGACATTTACATAATATGTTTTGGATTATTTTTGAAATAACAACCACCATGAAAAACGGACGGAAATTTGAATGAATATTTATCAAATAAAAGTGTTAAATAACGACGATGTACAGTTGTGTATTATAAATGTTTACATTTGAAATGTATTAAACTATTTTTTTTTTTATTTTCTTTATAATTAGCAATGAGGATATGGGCATCATTATACGATTTGCTTTATGGCATTTCACGGTATCCCATGCTATACAATACTGTCCACAGTTTACTGATGACTGGAACAAGGCCTCTGTATCTTTACAGTGCAGGGAACCAAACTACTACCACTGTCTAAAGGATGATAATGGAACATTCCAACAGCATTGTCTACAAAAAGTCTGGATTCAAGAAGGTAAGTCAGTAAATAATGTGCATATCTTGTACAGAAAATACATTTGAAAACCAATGCTTTTCTTTGATTTAAAGAACAATAAGGATTCCATTAGGAAATGTTGACAGGCATTTATTTATGAAAGATGATTTTATATTAGTGTTCAAATCTTAATCATAAGAAAAAAGAAAGAAAAAATCTGATTAAAACTATGTTTAAAAAAAAAAATCTTCATTTTTCTTGTCAATCTTACAGGAATGTGTCCGGAATACAATTCTAAAGTCCGTCAAATAGATGTGTATGATTGTACCTCAGACTTTAACGACTGCCCAACAGCAACCTTCTGGTCCAATGCAGTATATTTATGTATGTTTTCTTGTATGTGTCCCATAACCTGATGTGGAAATGTTCGATACACATCTAGAATGGATGAAAATTGCTGTCAATTAATGCTTAATTTAAAATCTATGAGAAAAAGTTTACAAGGGCTACAGACCAAAAGCACACTGTTGAAATTTAAACTGATATGTGATTTAGTTTTTGAAATATGTGAAGTTTGTATTAGGTTTTTGACATACTGTTTGAAATCATGATTTTTTTTATCAAAATAAATTCTACAAATGAAAGCAATTAATGCAGCTTCTTATATACAACTCGCAACTGTGAATAATCTTAATGCATTACAGATCCGAGATGTATTTCTAACGCTACATTTCAACCTTATCTAACAACAATGTAAGTATATAAATATACAATGTGAGTATAACAAAGATACAATATTAGTTCAAACAACATCAAATAAATGATTTCACTGAAATGATTAAATTTCATTTTTCAGAATCTGAATCATGATTCTTAATTTCATTTTATTTTTGTATGGCATGAGCAGCAGTGTAAACACAAACCTAGAGAGTAGCGGAGAGAAGGGAACGGACAACATGGAAAGCATTATTGCAATAGCAGCATGTTCAGCTATACTGATTATTATCATTATCGTTCTACTGTGCACTGTGTTAATCTGGAGGAGGAGAAGAATACGACGACGACAGAACAGAGGTAAAATAAAATAGGAACAAGTGATAGATTTCATATAATAGATACTTTTTATTCACCATTGTTTAAAACATTTCTTTTCCCTCTTCATGCGGTAAAATAAATCAGTGATATGTTATGTATAAGTCTGTACCTATAAGAATGATATACATGGAGATATATCAGTATTCAAACTCAAAGGTCTAATAAACTGTAAAAAAAAAAAAAAAAGAAACGGATCAAACACCGACCTCCAAAATATCGGAAATGGGATCAGGTGCCATGGAGGAGTGATTTTAAAGTCTTTAAAAATCATTTTGCAAATACAAAGATCTTTATAATGATCTTATCAACAAATAAAATCTTATTATATCGGATGAAGAATGACATTTTTATACAGGTATTAGAGATATTTACTGCACAGTGAATAAATTATTTGCAATTGGTTCCATAAGCTCCTTCATGGCATGAAGCGGGCCCGTGTAACACTTAGCAATTCAACTTTGTAAAATGTTTTAGAATTTTATCGTGTTAAGAAAATTTGAAAATTTAGAATTTTTAAAGTAAATTATTGTCACCGGATTTTGTCGCTATTTCCCATCATGACAAGGAGCACACGGCGGGTGTGATGGTCGGCAGTTCACTCCACCTGATATTATGGAGGTCTATTGGTCTATTTTTGCTCTTCTCCTATTTTGTATTGTTTTATGGACTTTCATATTGAATACTTTTTGTTATTTCCATATCTTCCATTAATAAATTTCTACATATGAAATCAGTTTAAGTTTTTGAAATTTAGAAAATTGACCCTTTTTTAAAAAAAAATTTTAAACCCCTAAATTATTTCAGAAATTTGGGGATAGACTTTACTTTACCGGTCCCCAGATCCGCAAGATCCTCGCGCTCATTGGACTATGACGTAACAACTACGTCACTCAACTGAAATGGGTAAAATTTGCACACTATTCGACTGATTAGGGTTAGTCTTGCACCCACCTGAGAGATTAGGGTTAGTCCTTGCACTAGTATTCGACTGATTAGGGTTAGTCTCGCGTCAATCCGAGAGATTAGGGTTAGTCCTCGCACATTATTCGACTGATTAGGGTTAGTTTAGCATCCGCCCGGGAGATTGCTTCTGAACGTCTTAGTCCTTGCATACCATACGATGGATTAGGGTTAGTGAATCGTTCTTTTAGTTAAGTTAAGAAATTCAGTTGTTTCTGTAATTTTTCCAAGATCATAATTCAGATTCATAGGCATTTCCTTCGTTTGTTTACATGGAAGATTGGCTAAGTCCGAAAGAAATGACACTAAGCATGCGCCGCACGCGCTTCGTTCAGAATTATTCTTTGTCAATTTTTTCCATGAACAAACAACTATTTATTAATTTTTTTCAGAGAACGAGGTTAAAAACTTTGTTTAAAAACAAAGTTTTAAACTAAACTTTGAACCGTAGAATTCAATTTTGGGGTCAAAAGGCCAAAAAACCTCGTATTTAAATTTTTTTTCGATCGCTCACGCGATCTCATATATACTGAAGTCGCCTTCGGCGACACTACATTTTAGCGCGTTTTTCTGGGGACCGGTAAAGTAAAGTCGTTCCGAAATTTGAATTGTAAGGTGATACAAAGACTCGAGTGTGATCTTTTGACAGGGGATGCTTACTCCTCCATGACACCTGTAACTTTTTGTGCAGTGGTTGCCACTGTAGATATCTGGTCTAACTTCCATTTCCATTTTTTCAGATCAGAAAGCGGCATATCTACAGTTAGGGTCTACGTAAATTAGAAAAAAAAGTGTAATGAAACTGCATATTTTCTTATTTGACGATAATATTCAAATTAAAGCTTGATGAGATGTTTTTTTTGAAGAAATCCATTTTTTCTTAATGGTTATCCTTTAGCATATCATTTAATAAATAAAACGTATTAATGATAAAGTTCAACTGAGATTTTCCGTTATGTTATCCGTAAAAGGTAACTGGAATTTAAGTGCATCAGAATTAATATAATGATCCAAAATTGATTTCTTGGTCCATTCTCTGTTTGTTCTTCAGAAATTGAACGGACTTACTCAAATACTGAAGACAGAGATACAGAAAACAATCTGCTCACTATGAGAAACGATGAGATTGATGGCTTTACAGGTAATTATCTCCATTCAAATTTAAATGAAATTTGATATAATCAGTTGCACCACTCTGATCATGATTTTGATATTGATATAAAATGACCCACTTTTTTTCCTACAGATATATATGGTAATGACCAAGAAATGGAAACCATGAATAGGCTAATTATCGAAGGTGAACAGATGCATGGTAAATTTAATTCTGTTAACATTATCATTCAATAATATTGAATTTATAATCTAAATGGTGTAAGCACCTATATTTCCTTTATGGAAAAAAAATTTCATGAGATATTCCTTGGCATATGGAAATTTCAAATAGGCTACGAACTGGTTCCACAAGTACTGTAAACGTATAACAATAAGCTGTGTAATTTATCTAACCTTTCAGTATAATATTTCTAACATTTTTTGAATGATGAAGAATCAGTTTTATATTTTTCTATATAAAAAAAAATGTTTTCATTTTACTTCATAACTAGTTCTTGGAAAGAATGTCGGTACAGATGCCGACCTACTAGAGGAGAATGGAGTGTTAATATTGATATCTGATGATACCTCTAAAAATGACAGGAGGATAAAGTCTTTAGATGAAACGGGGAGATTTGGAAAGTCGCAATACGTTGCATCTTTCGGCAACTGGGATTTTGAAGAAGACGTCAGTTTATATTTATTTCGACATTCTTTGGATGATATTAATTCTTCGAATGATTTGAAGGAGTTAACACAGAAATTTCAAGAAATGCACAAACATGCAACACAAACTCCTAAGAGCTACTTTGTTCTTTCTTTCCAAACAGACAAATGGAGGCGATTTGAGAAAAATTTATCAAAGTATTACTTTTTCAAGAAAGCCGTAATACTGGAAGTTTAAAGCATTTAAAAAAAAAATAAATGTCTCATTTTTATACGACAAAGTTCACATACTATTTAGAATTATTTGCTAGAAATTATCATATTTTTTATGTTTCAAGGATTCAAAATTTAAATGCATAATTTGTTCGCCATTGTTACGCGACACTTCTCTAATGACATTTTTTGTCAATCCTGTTCAAGCGAAATCTAAAAATATTTTCAAACGTTTAATTAACTTGTTTTAAAAATAATTAAAAGCTCATAGCTGGATTTTTAACAGTTATTTTGTATAGTTTGCGGTATTTGAATTAATAAAATATAAACAAGAAAGGATTTATTATCATATTTTTATAAATATTCTATACTTGTTGGGAGAGTACAACAGCAAACACAAGGGTGATAAACCCATTTAGAACAATCATGTTTACACAGTCACATTTTTAAAATCTGTAAATACATGTTCTTTAAATGAAATGATACTTTAGTGCACGTTTAAAACAAAGAACTATGAATTTTTGTTCATAAAAAGAAAATTGATGAATAAATAAGTTAATTGCATATTTATGAACTGCTCATGAATGATTCATTATTTATGTTCAAGAATGTTCATGTTAATAAAACTCATGAACCATTCATGTTTGTATAGAAAAGAAATCATATTTTTTAAAAGTAGAAATATCTTAAAGGGTGATTGATTGATTGTATACTGTTTAACGTCCCTCTCAAGAATATTTCACTGACAGGAGACGTCACCATTGCCGGTGAAGGGCTGCAAATTTAGGCCTATGCTCGGCACTTACGTCCTCTGAGCAGGGAGGGATCTTTATCGTGCCACACCTGCTGTGACACGGGGCCTCGGTTTATACGGTCTCATCCGAAGGACCGCCCCATTTAGTCGCTTTTTATGACAACCAAGGGGGTACTAAGGACCTATTCTAACCCGGATCCCCACGGGGCGAAATATCTTAAAGGAAATGATCTTAAAGGAAGTGATACTTTAGTAAACTTTTAAAATATTAATGAAATGTAACCAACATGGATTTTAAAAAAGGGATAGGGAATCTAGGAAGAATTTTGTGGAATATTAATAGTGTAAGGCACTTAAAGAAATGATATTTCTAACGCATCGCTGTATGGTAAGATAGAAGATATGTAATATTTATTAATCGAACTATAATGTTTTGAATATGATAAATGATTGAGAATTTGAAACTAACGCATAAAGTCCCATACATGTGATAAATATATGCAAAGACAAAAAAGCGTACATGTAGGAATACATTCTACATGTATTTAGTCGATGTCCGATATTGTCAATTGTTTCTTCACCATCATCTGTATTTGTCGAAATAATTCTTGATTATATCGCTCTGGTAGACATTGATACATTTACGATCATTGTATGTCTAAATTGAACGTCCATGACTATAAGGATATCGTCAATACAAAAAAAAAACCATGTAGTCATAAGATGTGAAAAATGCCGATTTTCGTTTTTATTTAAGACACATTAGTCTAAGATATAATAATAAATGAAGGAGTTTTTGTATCAAATGCAGCAAAAATAATAAATGTTGACGTTAATCAAATTTGGTGATTTTAATATTTTCTAAAAGTTGTGATTTACACCACTTTAAGAATATGACGAACGTTATAGTAGTATGGTTGTTCCGTTATTTCCCGTGTGACTGGTCGGCAGGGGATGCTTACTTCTCCATGACTCCTGATCCCACCTCTGATATTTTGGAGGTCCGTGTTTGCCCTGCTCATACTTTGTATTGTTTTATCGACTTTTGAGCTTACTGTTTGTTATCTCCATATATTTCACACAGCAATGTATCTTTCTATTTTTTGTTTATAATTGCGGCATCCTGTGATCAGTATAACTTAGATAAAAAAAAATTACAGTATAAATATATTTTACTAAAAACGTGAATATATAATTCTTACATGTCGCGAATATCGCGAAATCAATTGACCTGATTTAATTCCCTCTATATAAGTCCAACTCGTTTTCTTTGTTTTATAAAAAGGTCCGAGATTTCAAAATCTGTGTCTCTGTGTAGGATTATTTTACTGCCATCTGTTCTTTAGTTAAATTTCGTGCACTCGCGCGTTATATTTATACAAACTGAAAATTAATCCCATCATCCGTGTAAATTTTCAAAGGCAAATACAAATGAAAAAATATTCCCTAACCAATTAAGTGTAACTATATGCTCTTAAATATTATGTAACTAGCATTTTTTAATTAAAACATTTTTTTCTTTTTAATGCTTAATTAAAAAGTTTTTAAAGATTAAATAATTCTTGAAATATAATTTGATGTTTTTCGTGATAAGTCGTTATTTAATAACGACTAATAACGAAAACTTAATTAAAATTAAAATATGTTGAATTATTCAATTACCTGCATGTTATTTTTCAAATACAAATTAGAAATAAAAAATAAAATATTACTTGAAATATACCTGCAATAGTAATTTCCCTCTATGTCATCTAGATTTAAATGACCGCTAATCCGACGTGAAGGAATTTAAGAGAGGTCTAAAGCCATAAAAATCCCCAATCTATATTTAGATATCTGAAGGTAAATGAGGTCGTCAAAGCTATTCAGGGGGAAAGAAGTTTGAATGACGAAGGGCATTTAAACTTAAATCTCTTTGTAAAGTATTCTGAATTATTGATAAAGAAAAAAAAGATGGCGGCTGTTACGGTATGTATATTAGTCTACCTTTTATGAAACATTGTTTAATACATTTTTATTTTTACTACCTTTATCACCGTTGTTTTGTACAGTTGTTAACCATTAGTCACTAACTGTCTTATCTAACGTCGTGCATGTTTACCTGCACTATCTTTGACAGTTTACACTTCTGTGACTATACATGTGTATTCATGTTTACAATTGCTATTACATTGTATTGTAGCACTATTAAAAAAATACTTTGCTATCAACTTTTTCTTTTATAATGTATTTTATAAAAGACCGTCTATTCTCAATAGGGCCACGTTATAGCTTGTCCACAGTCCCAGAATGACTGGAATTCAGCTTCCTCTGTCTTTACTTGTACTCCTCCCAGAACCTACCACTGCTTAAAAACAACATCGGGGCGATACATAGAAAAATGTCTGGAGAAAACATGGATCCCACAAGGTTCGTTAACAATATTTAAATTACGAAAATGCATGTGAAACGTAAATATTGTCAATAAAGTATATTAAGAAAACCATATACGATTATAAACATCCCTGAAATATTAATTTTACAAGACATAATAAAAAAAAACAATCTAAATCTAAGGAACACGTTTCTCGTGTCCATTGTAGAATAGTACAATTTTTTATTACAGATATGTGTCCAGAATACAACGAACATCTTAATATAATGGACGTGGACAAATGTTTGGGGGACTCTACGGAATGCCCTGGAAACACATACTGGTCAAACGCCGTCTATCTCTGTAAGGTTTTATTTACTTACACGGTGTCATGTCTCCAAGTCTAAGGCAAACTATGCGAACAGCTAAGACATACATATTGTTTTTTTCAGATCCAACGTGCTTTCAAAAATCTCAGTCAATACAGAATTCAACTTACATTACATATACACATACCAACGTCACTGAAGAGTAAGTTATACATGTATTTTAGATTTTTTACATACAATTAATACCAATTTCCTTCATATGTGTCCAGAAATATATGTATACTTCTACTGTCATAGGTCATCCAATTCAACCTCTTCCATTAACACGACTACAAGCTCTGGCCTAGACATGCATACCTTCTTACCGTACATTATCGGAGGAAGTATCCTGGTTTTCCTGATCTTTGTAGCGGTGTTTATATGTGTACTATTTCGGAGAAAGCGATCAAGACACAAAGGTTAATACCACATTTGACAGTCACATGTTTTTGTTTTAAAGGAAATTGGGAATCATTTGGCTTAAAGCTTAAGGGAATTATGTATGTCTTTTTATCTGATTCAATGTAAATTGTTTTGTATAACTATTCATTAAAAATTTCATTTTAATTTTCCTTTGATTTTAGGATGTAGGCATGAAGTCCATATTGAATATAGGAAAACTTTGAGGCAGGAAAGTATACTTGATGATTTTATTAACGCAGGTACGTGGGGTAAATATGCATTTAACATGATTTTTCATTGACATTCGATCTAGAATTTGTAGTTACTTTGTAGTGTTTTTTTTATAGAGATCGTGAACGGAAACGGTACAATTGTTCGGAATAGTTCAGCTGATGTTGAAAAACAACCTTTCTTGGGTATGTAAACATAGAACGATGCCTGGTATTTTGGATATGTCACATTTCTTTGTAATTTTTTATTGAAACACGGTCTCTTTTTATATTTCAGAAATAAATCACAAAGCTGCGGATCAAGTGAAGAATGTATTTATTTACATTGGGGACGATGAGGACAGGATAGCGGAGTCTTATGAACCTCTTATTTATGAGAATAGATACGATAAGTGCCAATTTGTGAAAAGTATGAACGAGTTTAAGTCAGACATATACACTAAAGTCTACTTCTTCCAGCACGTCTTTGCAGGCGTTAAATCAGCGCCTCAGATAGAGGCCCTCCGTGAAGACTTTGATAAAATATTCACAGCAGCATCACAGCAACCTTCGTCGAAGTTTGTTTTGGAGATGCCGCTAGCTGTGTGGACTGAGCACAAGACACATCTACAGAAAACACCGTTATTTCATGAGAGATATATTATCATAGTTTAAATTATTGTCACAACAAAGAGAGATGATTTTTGTAGCAGTATTAAATAAAATAAAAGTTGTAAAAATTGTAAAATGTTTTAGTGAAACAGGTTTGTCTCATTTGAAAAATTACTTGCAGTTTCTTGATTGATTAAAATGTATTTATATCTGCATTCCCTTTATTTCTCATCAGAACTGATTACAGAAATAGGGTAAAAAGCTGATTAAAAATAAACCTTTCTTTCTTTATTTATTTATGAAAAAATAAATAAAAGCAAAATTTAAACTACACTTACATAAATACACATACAGTAACCAGTTATTGTTTATTATTATCACAGATTAAACTTCTTAATAGATTTTACAATAATGTCATGTGCAATTTATAAATAAAACATTGTAATCAACATCTCACATAGCTATTGAAAAAAAATGTTTCTGAAAACTTCTTTGAATAGAAAAGTAGAACGAATTCGCGTGTCAATATATGTAACAATGAATATTTACCTTTGTTTCACTCCAACTAAATTGTTGAAGACATACATCGTATAAAACGCACATTCAAAGACATCACTATTGTCATAGAGACAAAAGATGGAAGTTTTGGCAATGCGACCTCTACTAGTGTACAAAATTCTGCTCAGGACAGAAATATTCAAAGAAGTTTTCAGAAACATTTTTTTCAATAGCTTTGACCAAAAATATCTCGTTTTCTATCTTTATTAAAACCTGCGATTCTGTATGTTTGTTTAATTATTCATGATTTATTCAAATTTGAACTCATTTCTATTATAAGGAGGCATCGGAGAAAAACGTTGCACAAAAAGTTATTAAAGTAGTGTTCCAACAAACCTTTAAAAATTCTTTTAAAAAAATAAAGAATGGCATTGTATTGGAAGAATTATCGACAAATTTTATTATGTGTACACGATAATAATCTTTAAAAGATGTTTTATTTTATCTTGACCTGTTTATTAACTAATTACTATAATAACTATGTTTACAGCTTTGAGTTATCGAACTTTGTTAATTATCGTTCTTTAAAACCGTTCTAAGCATGTCGAATCCAATCTTTAGAACCTATAAGACAAAAAATGATGTAAACCGAAAGTAAAGGTTTTTTTTATGACCCTTGAATCATTATAACCACAGATGGATATGTTTTATTGCCCAGAGGACATCCCAAGTTGGAATCTGGCATCACAGAGATTACAATGTGTAGAACCTAACTACTATCACTGTCTGACAAATGAAAATGACCACGCAACAGAGCAGTGCCTCAGTAGAGTCTGGATTCAAAAAGGTTAGTTAATACCCATAGGAAATTCCATGATAGTTATTTCGACATATTAAACACGGATTATTAATATCCCTTGCTCATTCTGATCTGAGCGAACACACAGTAAAATTATAAGAAAAGAAATTTAAATTATTCCTTTAACGTTCTTGCAGAAAAATAAAAAAGGTAACGTTTTTAAAATAGTTCATTTGTTTACTGAGTGGATGAGGGATTAAACTAACATGCGCATGGTTGACACACAAGGAACATCAGTATTACAATAAGAGATCTTAATATTTTTTTGACCATATACATTGTAATATAATAAAAAATATAAAAATGCAACGATACGATATAATATATTTACATGGTTTATGTATTTCTGCTATATTTCACAATAGTACATTCTGTCAACATCTGCGTGGAACTTCAACTTATAGAATGCAAAATACACAATTGACCCAATAATTGATCAGTGAAGGGCAGACTTCAGTATATAATCTTAAAACATCAGAGTGAGAAATGCAATTTGTACATTAATTTATAAAAGTGTATTTTTTAGTTCATTCATGAAATATATTCACCCCATCACAACTGTGTTAAACGCATGAAATATACTTTTAAAGCCCAAATGAAAAGAGAATAGGAAAATTCCTTAAATCATAAATGTGATGGAGAAAAGCTATTCTTCCTTTACTTAGTAATAAAAAATGTTCCTGAATTTGATATTATCTAAACTATCACTTAAAGATGCAATAGTGTTTTTACTTTTCTGTTACAGATATGTGTCCAGAGTATAACTCAGAGGCTGGTAGGATCGATGCTACAGCATGTCTATCTGATGGTTGTCCTAACGACACATTCTGGTCTAATGAAGTCTACAAATGTAATAATATAAACCAATCTAATATTATTGGAATGGTCGAAAAACTACTTTTACTATTAAAACTTTCATATTATGAAAGCTCTACTGTCTATATTTATTTAAGAAATTCTAAATGCAATATAATTTTTAAGAATTGCTACCTGTATATTTTACAATCATTCATCTATTTCAGTTTCCGTATGCCTGGATAGGAATAGAATAGCAAGCACACTCAGGTAATTCTTACTGTTAATTTTTTGAAAGATTTAATAATGCCCCCTCAGATTTTAAAAATGTTATTTTTGTTTAATGGGTGATAGAAAAGTTTACTTTATTCTTAATGGCTTTGAAAGAAAACTTTGGGGGAAATAAATTATAATAAAAAACATTACTATCGAAATCCTAATGATTATTTATTAATTCAAACGGATTTAAAATTTTATCCATTAACTCACATTTCAGTATGCAATGATTGTCCTTACTTATTTCGTATATTAGATCGGTTATATTGTTAAACTGTGATGAATATGTATTATTGTTTTCACAAATAAGATGCAAGTTTCTCTGATTAACAAGATCTTAAATATCTGAATCTACTGTAAATATATCATTATTACAGCGAGTCAGTAATTTTACGTACATAAATTAAATTAAAACATAAATAAGTTCAAAATTTAAAAAAATATGTATTTTGAATTCAGTCAACCTCTGTTTGGAGCCCAGGCAGGTGTCTTTTTTTATTTTTGAAAAATGCTCTTCTTAAGGAAGCTTTAAATTCTTTCAGTTATCAGTCCATGACTACTACAGAAGCCGATCCGCAGGTCTCGATCACTCTCATCGTTATTATTGTTGCCGCCGCGTGCATAGTACTTCTAATATCCATTGTCTCTGCTGTAATATGTCTTGTGTTGAAGAGAAGAAAACAAGGCGGTAATAAATGTTGTAGGGTTCAAGGGTATATAGTTTTTGCCCTGTCCATCCGCCTGTCTGTCTTTCTCTCTATGTGTTTGTCCACAAAAACTTTAACCTTGCCCTTACTTTTGAGTGAGCTGGACTTTGACTCTCATTATTTTACAGCTGTATTCCATTTGACAAGACTTTTCTTTGGATACAAAAAAAATATGACGTATCGACCTTGATCTTGGACTTTGATTCACCTTATCCTACCTCCGATGTTTTGGAGGTCCCTGTTTGTTCCGTTTCTATTTTGTAATGTTTAATGAACTTTTTAACTCGAAAACTGTTCGTCATATACGGATATGTCATTCACTTCTGCAAAAAATTACCAAGCTTTAACCTTGGTCATAACTTTTGATTACTTTACCCTAGGGATTTCATACTATACATATGGAGTCATTGTGACAAAACCTTTCGATGAGTATTATTATTTTGACCTTTTACATTGACCTTACAGTTTGTCACACTTTTTAAAAACATAAAGTTCGACCATATAACTATTGAATATTACGAACTATGTCTTTAATGTTTCAAAGGTGCATTCCTTTTCACCAGACCTTTGTTTGGATAGCAGCAATTTTAAAATGTACCTTTTACCCTTATCTTGAATTTTTGCCTACATGCACATTTGAAAAAAAATTAAAAATGAATATAATTTTTGATAAGATGGTGCTAAGTCTTTTATATTTCACAAGTACATTTCTTAAAATAAGGTCTTTCCCTGGGTACCATTAATTTTTTCCCTTTTGACTTTGACCTTGGAGTGTGCCAATTAGACGAATAGAATCTCCTCACGCCTTATTTAATAGTTTTGAGTACTCAAAATTCAAAATCTAAAAAAGAGATTTATAAATTGATTGCTCAAGAGCTTAAGAAGAGTTTATGCAGTGGATTTTAAATATAAAATTGAAACATTCGAAATTTTATAACACCTTTAATATAATGGTTATTGCGAGAATTTCTCTCCAAATATCAACCAAGTTCAAAATAAATTTAAAATAATATTGCAGATAACCATCTAAACACAGAAGAAGATATTGCACTTAATGACCCAGGTAACGATTGATTTTATGACTTCTCTAATTCATATTTAACTTAAAAAGAAATGTAGGATTCCCCATCATTTGTGAATAGGTATGATATTTATCCATAGGACTTTTTTTTTCAATTCTGAGTCTTGTAAAGGGGATAAAAATACACAACGATTAAAAAATATATATATATCCAACCATAAATCATGAGATATTCTTTTTATTCCATGTTGTAATCATCACTATCGATCGTTTACAATATTTTGTAATGAAGGAATTCACTTGCTACTTTACACTCTTACAAATAACCCATTGTGACGAAACAAGATTCGGATACAAAAAAATTATTAAAAAGGTATCTCCAAGATAATAATTTATTCCTTTATCAAGATTGTTGCAATTTCCTCTTTCAAGATAAGAGAAGCTTGGGAAATAAGGATGAAAATAAGATACACTTCAACATCAGGGAAAAACAACATGGTGCACGTGAGTACCACTTTCTATTCAGATACTGTGAAATCATCAATGTGCACGTGGACTAATGTTTATGGATTTCGAAGGCTACCTCAATCCAAAAATTTACATCCCAATGAACAATACTACTATTTTCAGGACATTTATCATTGAATCATATGTGTATACGAGTTTCAAACGAATCACATACCCAGAAAAAAATTGTTCACGACCATTTACCCCCATGAACTAAAATGATTGCACATTATATTAAAATAAATTACAAGCCTTATTTCTATTAATTTTTATCTTTAAAAACACATGTGCAGAATAAGGGAAAAATTGGAACCTTTTTACGGAAACATTGTATCATTTCACATGAGTGTATTGATGTGAATTTTCGAATGTCAAGTGCTCACATAAAAAGAGTTTCCTTTGTTACACGCAGACAGAAAATGCGTTAAATTTTAGGTTGTGGAACATATCTACAATTCACTGAATAGTAAAATGTATGATTTATAGTTTATTTTACAAATAGAAAAGAAGATGCTTATTATTAAATGTTTTTGATAACCTCTCGTATGTCAAGAAAGAAAGATATGGAGATAACGAACAGTATTCAAGATCATAGTCCATAAAACAATACAAAATAGGAGCAGAGCAAACACGGACCTCCGAAATATCAGAGGTGGGATCAGGTGCCATGGAGAAGTGAGCATCCCCTGCTGACCGGTCACACCCGCCGTGCGCTCCTTGTCATGATCGGGAAACAAAGGAAAAAATCCGTCGTCAATTCAGTGTATAAATAATGGACTGACAATTAGTATGAAAAAACTGACAAGGTCATTGTATCGACTATAGAACTTATGAAATGATGACTTAAAACGAGACTGTTGATATTTTTGTTTCATCAGTTCATCAACAACTTGTAAATAATTTACCCCGTTTTAGAAATTGTTCATACGTAAAGCATGCTCTTGCGTATCGAATCAACTGAGATATATATACTATATATGCAGGTGATGAAGGTATATTGCTGCATAAGTAAGGGAAGTTGACGATAGAAAAGTTAATATTTCCATTTCTAATTTTTTTCGTTGTGATAACTTTTTGAAAATTCTCGGAGTTTATTTCTTGATAATTCTGCCGGAATGTAGATTAGGCAGGTCGATAGGTCAGGAGCTAAGGAGGCCTAATATGCATGCAAATCTCGTGCGCATCTGTCTCTGTGTCTGACGCTAAGGAGTCCAAATATGCATGCAAATCTCGTGCGCATCCTGCCTCTGTGTCTGACGCTAAGGAGGCCAAATATGCATGTAAATCTCGTGCGGCTGCCTATGTGTTTGACGTCATTGGGGGAGGACTATTGAAATTGTCACGGAAGTCCTCGAGTTATTTAAGTCTATGTCTACATTTTTAAAGTCTTAAATCTACGATTTTATTTCACAATGAAATGAAAATATAAGAAATCACTGTCTAGTTAGTACAGTATGCCAGGGACATCAACAATAGTGGGAAACATGGGATAATTTCTGCATAACGGGCTTCGCCCGTTATGCAAATTATCCCATGTTTCCCACTATTGTTGATGCCCTGGCATACTATACTAACTAGACAGTGATTCCTTCAAAGTCATCATGTTTATCATATAGCTTGGTTGTTAGATTTCCATTAACGTCTTTTACAAGTAAAATATCCAAGTATGAAACAGATGTGTCAAACTCTATGGTATCTTTTATCTCAAGCTCACAAGGACATGTCGTATCGACGTAGGAATTTATCAAGAATATACATATCAGAAGAGGGCATAATATACTAATATCTGAAAATTCAAGAGGTGGAACACAGGCTTCTTGAAGAATTAAACATTCTCCTTTGACCTGTCACATCAGTAGTGAGCCCTATGAGTTGATCAGTATAAAATAAAGGCCTAACAACCGGTATTAAACATTTAAATAAAACGATCATCGGAAGAAAAGAACTCTTAATCAAGTTTTACGTTAAATAACACTGAATATAGCCTGAGAATTGTGAATGTTCATTTTAGTACATATACACTTATCTATGTATCAGAGTAACCGAGTATGAGTTTAACAAACCTATTTTCGCATCTTCACCATTGATTCCATTGAATATTCAAAAACAAACACAGAAATATTAGAAGTCATCATATTTAAATCCTCCTGCTTCTCACTGAATTTTCTTAGCTATTTCGGGTACCGTGCTTTACGAGGCCGTGTCTAATTCGAGTGCGCATAACTTTGCGCAGTCTTTTAATTCAATGCAGTCATTTGGGCGACAGTACGCTTTTGTCAAATATTTTTATTTTATTACAAAATTAATATTATCAGTAACCCCTACTGATCTAAAAAGGCAATTTTACGAAAATAATAGAGGAAAATGCCGAAATGGCATTAACGACGTCACCATTTTCGGATTTTATACGCTGAAGAATGACACATGACTCGATCTGATGTTCAAGACGTCCATGGATATTGTACTAAAATCTGATGACAGAACATCCAAAGAACATACTAGTAATATGAACATTGCTATTTTTTACCGAAAAAAAAATCATATGCGCCGATAATTCATCTGCACTGACAAGTATTTATACCGTTATATGGCAATTTTAGAGGTGCCGGGCTTTTAAAAAATCAACTTGCTACATATTGTGATTAATTCCTAGACCAACCTAGATGGTGAACTTTTTTGAAATTTCACAATTTGATGACTTTTTACAATAACTTTCATCTACTTGAACGAAAAAGAAATCTCTACGGCAGAAATACAAAAAATATGGGGAAACAAAGTCCCAAAGGGTTCAAAAGTAAAATTTGACAACTTTTGAGATGGTCCCCCTAAGAAATCGGGATGGTAAATATTCTAATCTTAAGGTGGCTTAATTATTACATCCACAGTTTATTTTAGATTTCATTACAGTACCACTTATAATGTGGATGTCAAATATCCAAATGGAGGTATTGATATCATAAATATTTTTTAGAGAATTTTTGAACTTTTTTCTTATTTTAGTGAAATGTCTTATTTTAAGTTTGATATTACCAGAACTTCAGACTATACAGTGTCAAAGGATGGACATCATTTTTAGACAAGTACACACAATGAAAATACTTCATAATACCTACGATTCATTTTATTAAAAAAATAGTTTTCCCCTAATAAAAATTAATGTCATCTTTTAAATCTGTGCATAAAATATTAAGAAAATGAGTTATGAAGAGACAGGGAATGTATTTCAATAAATTGCATATGACAAATTGAATGAGGAATGTTTGAACAAAATGAAATTTCTAATTAAAAAAAAATATTTGGTATAAGAAGTCCACTTTCAAGAGTTATCTTTCCTAATTACCCAAGACTCAAAACACTAAGGAACGTTCGAACATTACTTGTAAAATTCAGAACAAAGCTTTAAACTTCCGGAGTATATATGTCAAATCAATAAAGTAAATATATAAATCGACACCAACACAGTAAATAGTCCAAGTAAATAACTTTTTTTTTAAATTTGAAGAAGGTTGTAGATTTTTAACTCGAATATCCTCCATACAAACAAACGCCATTGATGATAGAGCTTACTGCTTTGCTTTGAAATTGCACATTACTTGTTTGGCGAAGATTTGGCTGTTGTTTTTTGTTGTTGTAAATTTCTGCCTAAAAGCAATCTTTCTTGGTTTATGCATAAGGAATCCGTGACTTTGTTTCACTGTTTATAATATCGTATGTTTCATCTATTTTTAAATAGTCTCGTTCAACCAGACACTCGGCCGTCTCCGTAAATCTCCGACCAGCCAGAGGTCAGAGTTTACGGAGACAGCCGAGCGTCTGGTTTAACAAAACTAATTTTAAAGCGTTTTAAAGGTCAGGGTCTTTTTATAAAGGTACCTGTACCATTCGTCTCCAGAGGATCACGGTCAAAACAATGGAGGTTTATTTTTTTGTGTAGTACATCATCAAAAAGTGGTGTAATGAGACTCCTTTAAAACAATAGATATATCAGTAAAAATAATTATAAAAAAATATTAAAATCCCTAAGGCAGAAATAATTAGACTCGGCCTCGTTAAATGTGTAGAAAGCAAGCCAGTTGTTATTTTTTTTCTCAAATTATAATGATTTATCATGACGTTAACCATTTGATAGCCATGGTGTGTATTGTTTACAGCAGCTGTTTAAATATTATCTATGGGTCTTAAAATATGCTTTTAAAGCATAATGAGGAAAAAACGACATCACTCTGCTGAAGAATGACGCATTACTGTATTCTAGACGTCCATGGACGATATACTAGAACTTAAAAATGTTGACAGAACTTCAAAGCAGAAAAGAAACATACCAGCAATCTAAAATTATTTTTAACCAAAATAATTCATCTGCCCTGATAAAGCAATATTATGAATTCAGAGGTATGTGGGATTGAATAGAATAAACTTAATTATAATTCCAAGAACAACTAGTTTGAGGTTGTTTTTTTTTCGTAAGTCGGTAACGTTTTACATTAACTTTCATGCATTTGACTTAAAAACGAAATCGCTGCGGCAGAAATACAAAAATTATGGGAAAAAAACTGTAATAATTTTGTGCTTTTCCAAAAAATTTTCAAGTGATACAATAGAAAAATTTGAAAACTTTTAAGAAAGCCCGTCTGAGGTAATCATTCAGATTTTTTTTTAAATTTCAAACAATTAGTGTCATTGAAATCAGTTAGTGTCATCAAGATGAGTTTGTGAAACACTGATGCCTATGGCGATTGTTGAAGTTTTTCAAATGCAAATTAAACTCCAAAGGTCAAGATCAAAAGGTCAAAATACGTGGTACCCAAATGAAGGTCTTCTGAAATATGAAAGCCCTATTTCGAACATCTCGGAATTATAGCAAAGATTAAATTTTAAAAAAAGTAGGTCAACTTTAAGGTCCATGTCAAAAAATGTAAACCATCTGAAAGGTCTTGTCACAAAAAATAGACCTGTCAAATATGAAAGCACTAGCACCGACAGTTCAAAATTTATGACCAAGGTTATAGTTTGGAATTGTTTTTTCAAGAGGATCAAACTCAAAGGTCAAGGTTCAGAGGTCAAATTTGGTGGTACCCAAGGAAAGGTCTTATCACGAGAAATACACATGTGAAATATGAAAGCCTTCGTCTTACTCATTCAAAAGTTATGAGGAAGATTAAAATTTTTGCAGTTATACAGTCAATCAAACAAACAGGTGGATGGACACAAAAACTGTACGAGGGCCGTTCAAAAATTACGCGGACTGTGCTATTATTTACTCTTACAGACGTCATATAGTTATAAAATTTCACAGAAATATGTATCTTATAGATTCCAATTAATTGTGGGCAAAATTTCTGTTTTTTTTTTTTAAATTCTACTAAAACTATCGATCTGTTGATGGAGAGGTACGGCGCACGACAAAAAAATTGAAGCAAAAGCATGCGGATTCAAAAATTTAACTCATTGATTTTCTAAAATTCGCGATATTTTTCAACAGTTTTCTCAGATGTACCTATAAATTGTTCCATTATTATGTATTTAGATTTCGGACGTAATATTTGAAGTACTAACAGAAATATAGTGATTTTTCTCTGATGCTATTACCGTGAAAACGACTGTGAAAATGACGTCTCCTGAATTGACGGCGCACCACACTTTTGTTAAAATATATGTAATGCTCAAGATATCGGCAACATAGATCCAAAATATGCATAATAAAACATGTAGTAAACTAGGTTACTCGTGACATTCGCCCACAAATAGCAAATTGAAATTTTAGACAGTTAGACCTCTGTAAAAAGGCTATACGGGAGGACTGGAAGAAGATTATAGACGAAAACTTTATCCGGACTGTAAAGAACGTGATTGAGAGTCACCAATATTACACTACACTTTATAAGTAGTTTTCGGTTTTAAAACAAAAAAAAGAATATTCTTTACTTGTTTAATAGATTTTAAGCTTGACAAGAAATGGTGTTTTGATGTTGAGTAGATAAGATAACTCAAACTATACAGGTACTCAAGGGAAAATGTTGAGAAAATGAAAGCTCAATCACATATTTCTTATAATGCTTGTGACGTCGAAGATTTTGCTGCGCCGTTACTTAATGGTATGTCCTGAAAAATCACTCAAAATTAATACCAATTTACAACATTTTGATATGAAATTTTGAAGACCATATAAGTAAAGATTCTTTCATATTATTTGAGAAATTTTGCCCGATTATGTCGTCAAATACTTCTTCTGTGCAACAAGTCCGCGTAATTTTTGAACGGCCCTCGTATATCCCCGAATTCTTGATCCATAAAAAAATAACAGTATTACTAGCATAGTGTTTGACAGGATTGACTTTTTACAAACAAAATATGATTCTACGTACCGTATATAAAATTTTCACAAAATTAAAACCAGTAGACCTGTCGACCTACAACCCTGTCCACCTGTAGACCTGTCAATCAGTATACCTGTAGACATTTGTTGACTTGTTGACCTGTCAATCTGTGACCTGTAGACCTGTCGATCCGTAGACTAGTAAACCCATTGTACAACTTGTAATCTTCTATACTTCTTTTATTAAAAAAAAATTATTTTAAAACTGGCATATAATCTCAAATGCCCTTGTTTGTAAGGACTTTTGGCGTGTAATGCAGACACATTCATAATCATATTCATGTTAAATTATTTATGATAAAATATTTCATTACGATACATACATATTCATATTTAATAATTAATAAAATTTACATGAAAAATAAACATTAATTTTTATTCCATTCCTAATTAAAAATAATGATATTGCGCATGAATTTGCCCCATTTTTTTCAAATACGAACTTCTTTTCCATATAACCAACTAGGGCCATGTAAGTTATACTCATAGATCCCTTTCTAAGGAGGAAATTTTTCAAAATCATGTCAGTTTTGATTATTTTTCATATCCCAAAGAACCAAAATGATTTTGAACTACAATATATATACTGGATTCCGAAACTTCATAAGAATCCTTCCAAACAAAGATACATAGCGGGTTTCAGTAAATGTTCATCCAAGCTTCTTTCTTTACTCCTCACTAAGATATTAACAGTAGTGAAGGAGAAACTTACAGAGTACTGTGGAACAATATATTCAATAAGTGGTGTAAATCAGATGTGGATACTTGAAGTCATGTAAGTTCAAACTAGTTGAAATAAAAAAAAGATCTTTCTATTTTTTTTGTTTTTGTTACTTTATACAAAGATAGGAATGAAAATTACACAAATTTAATCTAACGCTTATGATAAATATCAGAGATTTAAAATTATAACCGATTTATTTCCGACTCAGATAAATATATCAGACGCAGTTAAAAGTCAATTTTTCTATAGAAACGTGGGAATATTTATCAAAGTTGATGAAAATTTTACTTTGAACGTAAATAACAAATACACCGAATCACCTAACATTTTTTTAAGTTTTAAAGAACAATGCATACAATAAATAATTTCTTTAATTCATGGTTAATGATGCATATTTCAGTTCTACATGTATGTTGCGTAAATTTCATGAAAGTATCTCGTCAGAATTTTAAGCGAAGTGTCAAGGAAATGATGTACCCTCAAAATTAAAATACACATAAAATAATCTCTATGGAGTAACACCTCCACTCGCTCTAATTACTGCCAGAAATCCTTTACTGTTGGATACCATGTACCCCTGAATAGGAGATTGACCCATCTGCTGCCACACCTACTGCATAGATCTTTCCAAACCGTTGACATTGTGTGGATTTAAATACGCTTTAAGGATGATTCAGACTGTTTGAGACGATATGAGACTGCCACGAGCCCCGATTTCTTAGCATTTTCATACGATTGGAATTATTTGTTTTCATGTTTCTAAAATCAGTAATACTTGGTTTTCTTTCAACAATTGTTGAGACTCATTTGTTGTAATAATTTGAAAATATCTTACCATTCTATAAAGTAGTCTTTGAATTAATACATTTATTGGAGTGAACACTTAAAAGTTTTGTTAAGAGTATCATGGCAATCTACATTAAATCTGGTGTGTGTTTTTTAAGCTCAAATACGCAATACATAGCTTAAAAAATCCTAAGAACTTTTGGACAATTTGAAATCACAAAATTTTACAAAAATCAACGACTTTTCAACTTTGTACACAACCATTCCCTACGATGAAACAGAGTCCAGGCTTTACGATATCGTTGACAGCTGCTTTAGAAAAATTAAACTCGTAAATTTACTTACCTTGTCTTTGGTCATTTGCAAAATTATTTTCTGCATTCTGATCGTATATACAGGTACTTTGAAGTCGACATCAAAAAGATGCTTGAGTTTCTGATTGACAATATCTATATTGTTTTTGGAGAATAGGTTTTCCTACAATCTATTAGAATTCCCATGGATACAAATGGCGCACCATCATTAGCAGAGCTATTTTGCATTCATGTAAAGCAGAATGTGTGCAAAATTCTATGCGTGAAAAGAAGAAAATACCTGCTGTGGCCTTCAACTCGACATTTAGATAGATCAACAACATATTGTCAATTAACAATTGTAATTTCCATTCTTATGTCGATAAGAAAGATCCTAGCAACCGTGAGATACAAGATATCACAGAGTCTGACACATCTGTTTCATACTTGGATATTTTACTTGATAAAGACGTTCATGGTAATCTAAAAACCAATCTTTATGATGAAGGTTGTGACTTTAACTTTAACTTTTTTATCGTCAACTTTCCTTTCTTAAGCACTAATCTACCTTCCCCATCTGCATACGGAGTTTATGCATCTCAATTGATTCAATACGCAAGAGAATGCACTACGTATGAACAAACGAGGTAAATTATTTTAAAAAATGATGCAACAAGAATATCAGCAGTCTTGTTTAAAGTCATCATTCTGTAATTCTAAAATGGATACAGTAACTTCGTCAGCTAATACAATTTATTATTGAGTCAAATGCTTAATGACGTATTTCATACTAATTGTTAGTCCATTATTGATACACTGAATTGACGACGGATTGTTCCGATATTCTCCGATCATGACAAAGGGCACAAGGCGGGTTTGACCGGTCGACAGGGGATGCTTACTCCTCCATGGCACCTTATCCCATTCCTGATGCTTCAGAGGTCCGTGTTTGCTCTGCTCCTGTTTCGTATTGTTTATGGACTTTTGATCTTGAATAATTGTCGTTATCTCCGTAGATTTTATTATTCAACTTTAAAGATGATAATTATTTCATGTCGATTTTAGGCTAAAAATGAGCTGTTTGAAAAATATTTCTAGTACCGTTATATTTTTTCCAGCAGTGACTACAAAGCCAAAAGAAATTAATAGGAAACCTTGTGAAGAAGAGGGTGCACAACTCATTAGTATGTATAAAAAATACGATGTAACAATTGTTTCGTTTTTGAATAGTATTCAGAGTGAATTTATAAAATTAAGAAATGGTAGTTAATTTTTTACATATAATAATGAATGTATAAATATTCAATAAACTCCCTTTTTAAGACATATTCATAAACATTTAGAAAATATTTATCTTTCTTTTAATTTTAGAAAAAAGAAGGTAAAATACAGGGTAATCCAGCAAAATGCTAACCGGAATCAGAATAGGAATCAATTGTTATTAAATTGTTATCAAAACACATTTTACACCTATTATTCCATAAATAATTATTAAATGTGTGCAAAGTGGGAACACACCAGGCAAACCGTCGTTAAGTTCAAATCATTTAGATGTTTGAATATCCAGAGATAGTCAGATAGACGTCAATAACTTCTGTTAGTATGTGATTTAGCAGAGTATGATAGATAAAACCTGAGCCATTTAAGATTTATTTTCTTATTTTGTAGATGATAATGAAGACAGTGAGAGCTACACTGATATCGATTTTGATATCTCACGTGTATGGGTGATTGTAACTAAAGATGCGATCCAAACTGCAAAAATACTACAGCCAATAATCCAAACGTATAACATCTCAAAACTTGCCTACATTAATAACACACCAGGCAGTTGGAAAACTGAATCAACGCAAAAAGACTTCATGATATTCCGCTCTGGTTATTTTTCATCTCGAGAACAAATCATAAAAGATTTTGATGAACTGTATGATCATTTACAAAGTCATAGGGAACTCCGTTTAGTTTTTGAAATTGCTAAGCAAAATTGGCAAACTCTAAGAAAAGATGTTAAATTGATCCAAAGTGCTAAGGTGATTCAGATTTCAAATTGAACAAAAGAGGCGATATAACCTAAAAGTCAGATGTAGGGCCAGAAGGTTACAGAAAAAAAAAACAGAATTCTTTTTACACAGCCTTCGGACGACATGAGCTGAACCCTGAGATATTAAGGACAGATGATACAACCAAACTTTTGTCAATTTTTTTTTAAAATAAAAGCTTTAGTCTTGTTTTAGTAAGTAAAATGAACAAGTTTCACCGTGTAGATTTTGATTTTTTATTCAAATTTTCACAAAAATGGGATTTGAAGTGAAAAATATTTGTATAGATTTATAAAGATGGTTTCAGAGAGGCAGAATTTAGAACATCTTAGAAGGTTTACAAGTTCTTTATATTTAAGAAATTTATTATTTGCATCATTTTCAATGCAATTAGGCCAAAGAATATATACCTATCCAGGCATCCATTTTTTTGTTTGTATCATCTGGCCTTAAGAGCGATACAGTACTGTTATCAACACGCAAGCATGCAAGCAATTGACATAGACAATCCTACTGATCTTAAAAAGTGTTGGGAATGCCATGTACATTGATGTATAAATGTTTTTTTTTTCTTAGATTAAAGTCCAGTAAAGACACTCTTAACCCAGATATTGAGTTATATTACTACTTTTTCCTTGACACTAAACAACTTGTATTAAACACTGTTAAACGTTATTGACTTTTGATGGTGATCAATTGCGACTATACAGGCCTTGTAAAGAAGCTGTTGGTTAAGGCGGAAGGCCAAGGTTAACCTATACCCCACCGATTCCGTATACAGTCAGATATTATAAGACCAAATTATATATAAAAAAAAATTCAACCTTTTCATTTACAAAATCAGGAATTTTACCTATCGCATGATTTAGCTCTAGTCTAACACTCATATCTTTTTGAAATAACAACTAATAATATTTATATTTCAACGGTTTAACAACTGTTAAAAAATGGAAATCAATAATTTAATACAATAAAAACACATCGATTTACGTTATAATGTAGGAGTTTATAGTCTCTTACAAGTCTGCCATCTTTTCATCAAAAACGACACATGTCATAAAAGCGCACAGTTTGCATGAAAAGGTTACACGCACATGTAAATAAAGGCAAATCGATGGTTGGTGACGAGAAGAAAACATAATACATAACATAATAAATGTATTTAATGTCATTTTGAGGTAAACTTACTGTAAGGTACATGTATAGCCTCAGGAAAAGGAATCTAGATCTAGACTTAAAGGTCATATGAGACAAATACCTGAACATATTGAGTTAATACGGGAATAACTTTATCTGAGCTGATAATATGAGTCTGAAAATGTTATTTAGCTTTTTAATGCAAGATAGAGACAACACAGTTGATTTAAATTACCCAGTCGGGAAAATGAGCTTTGGCTTGTGTTGCTTATCTCCCTTAGCATATGACGTCAGAAAGGCCCAGTCGCTGTTCAAGACTACGCAATATTTACAAACTGTCATGTCATTTTGCAGCTTAATTTTAAAAAATATCATCATTACGACTGAAACCTTGTATAATAAAACGATCTTCAAACAGGCTGGTATTTCTTTTTATAAATTTCATTGCATATTTGCAAGATTTTTAGCCTGTTTATCAGTCAGTGATTATTCTTATCGTTTGACACTTCCACCGATTGAGAGAAAGGATAAAAGCGATAAAAGTGGGTATTAATTCACTTTTATATGTAGGACATTTATTTAAAATATTGTTTTTATCATTAAGATCGAGTCCAACGTGGTCAATGATTCAATTTTTTCTGGACAATATAGACCTAGTGAATGCGCTACCTATATGATACAGTAGCGAGTAGGTAGGGCCTGTTTATATGAGAAATAAAGTGAACTTAAGTCTGACTTAGCTAAGACCTAGCTTAGTTCGTTTTATGTTACGGTTTCAGACATACTTAAGTAGTACTTAGGATTGTCCTAAGATTGCGCCTAAAACATACTTAAGACCCTGCTTATGTCAAAGACTTAGCAAGCATTATGTTACGAGCCCCAGATCAAGCAAAACAAAATATTTCCACTACATGAGATGTTTTAAGTCCAAATCTAAGCTATAATGCTTGGTGACTAGGAAAAAAAATTCTAAATTTCCTCACAGATTAAAAAAAATCTTCAAAAGGCAAAGATGATGTTTAAGTAATTGCATGTGCATGATTTTTTTGAGTGCATAGTACAAAAGATCCTTATCAACTGCTCTCTGACAGAAACATGTGTTTCAGCTTTACTATTTTGTTTTCCTGTTTTTAAAAGGATTTCAATGAAATAGAAAACTTCACTTTAAATGCTGAAGATTGATGCATGTATTACCATCTCTATAAAAAAACACAATGAATATGAGAGTATATGGTACTTAAATGATATGTATTTTAATGGTTTCATGCAATTGTATTAGTGATAGTACAGCTAAAATCCTTACGTTTTTTGTTATATCTATTTTAATGTACATCTGTCAATAAATGATAATACAAATTAAACAAGAAACAATATCAAATAATCTGCAATTGATGCAATTAATTTTTGATATATTCTTTGCCTTTTTAAAGCTATAGAAATGTTCTAAAAATTACTATAATAAAAATGTTAATCAAATTGTAATAAAAAATATTATTAACAAAATATCAAAATACTAGTATATTAACTTTTTTTTATTTCACACATGTTAATAACGGACTTACACATGAAGACAGCATTGGACCAATAGAGAGAGGTGGGACAGTTAGTCACGGTACACTGGTACACGTCAACTCGTGACACCCGAGAGTTGAATTCTGGACACATTTCTACAGATAGCGAAAAGACTATAAAAATCAATACCGGTTATATTGATAAATGGATATGAATGCTTGAATTTACCAAGTACAGTGAGTGAAGTACTTCCCAAAGGGTATGGTCACAAACTAAAAGTTTAATCAAAATCAAAAATTTTAATGTGAACACTCTTTAAGTTGATTTCAGTAGTGGATGTAGATATTTATCAGACACATACGCGGCTGTATCCAGACTCGAGGAAGACATTGCTCCGTGTTAACTCCGGACTCATCCCTTAGACAATGGTAAAAGTTAGGAGGCTGACACTGAAGTCCACGTGACGCCCGGTCCCAATCACTCGCTGAACTGGGGCACTTAAGGGGGCTAACAACTCCCA